>JAXBDA010002986.1:0-38034 GCA_036023075.1 Gaultheria prostrata | reverse complement strand
TATTAACTGTACTAGTGAAGTGTTTGTTTCAATGTTGAGTTTGGATTTTTAAATGAATTGATGATTTTTTTTTAGAATAAGTTGAAAATCCGTGGACAAATCCGGAACCGATCCGTGACTCGCGGATTGAATTGGAACTGAACCGTGGGACTTTTGGATTCGACACAGATTCTATTTTCAAAAAACCGCGACTCGCCGATTAGGATTGGATTCATGCCAATCCGGACCGTGAACACCCCTCGTCCTGACTTCATTTTATTCCTCCTCCCCCTCCTCCTCCTACCCAGTACCTACAAGTCTACAACCTGCAATTCATCCGAAGCGATTAAAATCGAAGAGGGTCTGTGAATTGGGGAAGGAAACGAAAGCCGGGGGAAATGAAATGGAATTGGATGATTGGGAGTTGAGCACTGAAGACCTCGATTCCCTCGAGCGGGACGCTCTCAAACAGATTGCTCACCGCAATTCTTCCACCACAATTCCTTCTCACAGGGAACAACAACAACTACAGAAGCTGTGTGAATACCCTCCGTCCAGTCCCATTGCCGAGTCTTGTCCCAAACACAAGGTCAATTTCTTCAAACACATTCCGCCCTTATTTCGTTTCATGGGCCATAGACCTTTATAGTTCGTATATATGTTTGTATATGTAGTCTGATTTTACTCTCAGAGTGGTGTCTTCAGTTTACATTTCCTTTATATAGTATTTATTTTATCATTTGGGTTGTTGACTCATTTATTTACCCCTGGTGTGTAAAGCAGGCAGATGCTTCACCTTCTGCATCTAGGATATTACCTGCATCAACAGAACCTAAAGTAACCAGTGAGTTACTTCTGATTCTTCTCGCTGCCTTCCATTCTTTGTTCTAGTCATATAGTTCTTCCTCTTCTTAATTAATTCTCTCTGTTTTTCCTTCTCAATAAGATGAGTATTTGAAGGAACAACCAATACTCTCTGTTAAGTTTTTTCTACATGCTACTGGAAACATTGCTGCAAAGTTTCCGTATGACCAGGTAATTGTTCAGTCTGCCCGTGTAATGATTTATGTGGATTTCTTTTATCATCCCGTCCACACTTTACATAAGCTACCACCAGGTACTTGTAGGAGCATTCCGCAAGATCTCCAAAGCTAGCTGGAATGCAAAGGAGAGGTCTATACTTTGACTGTGTCTGTGTGTGCATGGAAGAAACCAACGTGTTGTTTGCTTGCTTTCAGTTTTGCTTTGTTCTCAGAGTGCAGCCTTAAGTTGTTGATTTTATCTTAATTTGCAGGTTGTGGATGCTCCCCATTTCATCTTTGTCATCAGCAGAAAAAGTATTAACTGAACTATCTGGTCTTAAAGTTGAGGTAGTTGATATTTTTTCTTCACAAGCAGTGTTCTAAAAGAAGGTTTGGAAGGCTGAGTACTCGCCGCCTAGGCGCTAGAAGGTCCTCACTGACTAGCCCAACTAGACCGACTAGCCCAACTAGACCGACTAGCCCGACTAATTGCCTGACTAGGTGCCGAGTACTCGGCCCTGGAAGCTAGAAGGTGCCCGGCTGCCCTGGCCTAGCGAGTTTTAGAACCTTGTTCACAAGTTGTCCAAGCTATATAGTTATGTAGAGAGTATGATTAGGGTGTGTTAGGACTTGCCCATTGCTTCAGGACTCGACAAAACCATGATTTTTTGTGGTTGTTTAGAAGTTCTCGTAACTGTTTCATCCTTCATTTTCCCATTTCTGATCTTCCAGGTAGAGAGCTTAGATCCGTTGGTGCGGCGTGCTATTGTTGCTGCCTCTGCTGTTCCAGATCTTCGAGGTAAATCACTGCTTTCAAATCCACATGGATGCTACTAGCTTCTATTATAGGTTATGTGATCGTTGTGCTCACCAACCATTTTGTCTGGTTGTCTATTTGGAAACATTATTGAGTGGGATTTGTGCATTATGACAACATAATAAGTATTCATGGGCGTGGCAGAAATTTTAATGTTTAGAGCATGCGCAGATTCCGAGAATAATAACCAAATCTTTGGAACCCTGTAGAAAAAGTTATGCACATGGAAAAGTAGAAGGAACAAATCACAACTTAGTTCTCTCAATTTACATATAAGGTCTTCATTTCGTTTGTAATCACACATCTTTGAGCTCAGTTATGTCATTGACAATGGATCATGGCCACTTAGTGTCGAGGCCTCAATGATTCAAATTATTTGTTGGGAGAGTAAGAAGCAAACAATTGTGCCGTTCAAAAAAAAGAAGCAAACAGTTGTTGCAAGGTTGGTGTGGATAGGAGGGAAGGGATATTGGGCTTATACGTGTGTTTCCTGTGAGCTTAAGTGGGTGAAACATCTTGTTCAAGATATAGCATTTGTTATTGTTATAATCACTATGCGATTCACCTTGTTTCATAAGAGTGGACTAAGATTATTGAAAAGGATTGTCTTGTGGTTTGAGATAGGTGAAGAGTGGTGTGGCGGTTGCTCCTTGCGTGTTGATTGGAACACAACTTGCTCTATTCTACTTCCCTATACCTCTGTGCAAACATCATAAGTTTGTTATGTAAACATTTGGTTTTGTTTGAGATGTTCTGTTGAAGCATCCAACTAAAAAACAATTGGCAATAACCCAAGCTCATATTAGCTTAAGAGGTGTTAATTACTCGATGTTGAACAAACTTTAACACTTCCCCGCGTGTGCAACCCTCGGTTTCAGGTGGAGAGATAAAGAAATGATTCAGCACACAGGGATCACAATGAAACAAAGTGAAATTTTGTCCCCAAAAAGGGAAGGGGATGGGACGGGGCGGGCAATCAATCAGTCTTTCCCATTGTAAAGCATCTAACTTAAAACTAATTGACAATGATGGGAAAGGCTACCTAAGCTAATTTACTGGGTTTAGAGGTCATAATTACTTGATGTGGCAAGCTTCTTCATATACTCTCTAGCTCGAGGGAGAGTGCAGCGGGTTATTTGAGTTATTTTGCTTACGGGGATTACAGTATTTATAGGCAATCTTGTTCATTATATAAATGAACTACATGTATTGGTGTTGATTAACACCACCAGATCTTATTTGTGTTCGTCAACTATAAGATAATTTATTTTATATGTTCGAAATTTGTTGCCAGATCGATATGACATGATTCCAGGAAATGTTGAATCAAAGCTTTTGCCATTTCAGCGCGACGGTGTTAGGTGAGAAGTAGTTTTTTCACATACTCCCTCCATTCTTAAATAATAGTCCATTACGAAAAGTCGTGCCATTTTTAAAATAAAAAAATTAAGTACTTTTGTGTACAATTTTTTGAATTTTTTCGCACCAAATTAAAGTGCTAATCGAGTACTTTAATTCAGTGCGAAAAAATTTAAAAAATTTATACACGGAAGTACTTAATTTTTTTATTTGAATAATGGCAAGAGAGAGAGAGAGAGAGAGAGAGAGAGAGAGAGAGAGAGAGAGAGAGTAAGGGACTATTATTTAGGAATGGAGGGAGTATATAAGACAATTGTTTGGTGAAATCTTTTTGTTACTATATGGACATCTATTGTTTTCTCATGGTGGTGTATAGGGTTTTTTTGTCGGTGGCCTCTCTTTTGTACATGGGTAGCATCCCTTAATGCTTTCTTTAATATAATTATTTACTTATCAAAAAAAAAAAAATTAAGGTATTGATTGTCTTTTTTTTCTCAGGTTTATGTTGCAGCATGGAGGGCGTGTCCTTCTTGCAGATGAAATGGGATTGGGGAAGACTATTCAGGCAATGGACCCTACTTGCTCTTATTCTATTTGTGAAATAATTGCTTGATCTCCTTTTCTTTCTTGTGATAACTTAGGGTGTCTAGGCCAACTTACTCACACCTCGACTAATCCCTAGGGATGTAATCCCGCTGTTGACCAACGGGGAGTCGAATTAAAGCTGGGTCGAAGTTCCGTAAGGAATCACCCCAAAAGAGGTAGATAGAATTGGAAAAGAATTGTTCAATCTCCTTTTGAGGGCACTATTGCTTGTGTTAGCTTAGCTCCTTGGGTTAGCTTTGTAGAAACTTTATATCCAACCCAAAAGCTTAAGATAGGAGGGGGAGAGATCTCAACATTATCTTAACTGGTCACAATTTCCATAGCCAAGCAATGTGGGATTGTATTCCTTAACATCCCCTCGCGTACATTCGGGTTTAAGGTCATTCACGTGTAACCTTTTTAGGGTCTATCATCGTGCAACTTTTGGTGGGTCTATCATCATGGAGGATGAATTGAATTTTTTTGGACATGGGGGTGGAATAGACCCCACTGTGATACCATGTAGAAACTTTATGTCCAACAGGAAAACTTAGGCTATTCAGTGGGGAGGTCCCGACATTATGTCAAGTGATCAGCCATTCATGCCCGACCAATGTGGGATCCCATTCATAACAAGTTTCGTTTGAGATGAGGGTCATCAACTTTGTAGCGATTTTCAGATGGCAAATGGTTTACTTTCATACTTGATTTTTTTTTCATCATTATTTACTTTGGAATTTCAACTGGATCCCAAGTTAGGGGTCTTTTGAAGCTTGAGGGGCCATACTACTAAAATGGTCAAGTAATCTTAGACTTGGTCGACCAAGACTAGCCCAGATGTCTTCGAAGATCTATGTCTAGAACCAGTGGCGGAGCCAGGATTTCAATCCGGGGGGTCATTAGCCATAGGCATTTGATAGCTCCGCCGATGCCTACGACGAGGCCATAATTGCCTTCTCATGGGTGGCACTACGGAGAGAGGACTAACCTTCGTCCTTGATCCTTAAAAATATCATTTATAATAGTTGCCAAACATTGATAATAGATAATTTGAGACACTGGAAATCAGGGACGGAGCCCGATTCAAAGTCATATAATTACATATAATTAGGTTTGTTATGTGCTTTTTTTGTAAAAAATAAATCAAGGCTTCCTCCAACTTTCTTATGGTATTCAAATACAAGACATTACGATACTAATATTTTTTCTTGATCCCAACCGACAATGCTCTAAATTGAATTTTTTTCATTTTTTGTACAATGTATTATATTTTTATTGTATACCCGTAAATTTAAAAGTTTGGGTGACACATATTCACCCCTCCCTATGTTAGCACCGTCAAGCTCCATCAGTCGTCGCTTTCTGCTTTTTCCCTTGGCAAACACCACAAAAAATAAATAAATTGACAAGTTTCATGGATGCCGGAGCCAAAGAGAAATCTCTCTTTCACTCTACGTATAAAAGGATGAGTAATCTGTAATTTATTTATACGAATATGTAAATCGACGTGTTTGTGATTTCATTTTCATTGTACATTAATTCCCACCATAGTCCGTAAAGAAACATGCAGTAAAAATGCTTAACTTTGAGAAAAAATTTAATGTTTAAAGGTGTCACGTTTCTTTCCATTTAGTAAAAAAATTTACAAACCTTGAGAGAGAGAGAGAGAGATGAGTGCTTTGCAATAAAAAAAAAAAAACAAAACAGTGCACCTTAGGAGAATTGATCTAGGGTGGGAAGCATGGAGTAGCACACTCCAACCGCTGAGATATTTATAATTGTTCGTTGGAAATTTTTTTTTTAGAAACTGCGGGGGGGCCAAGGCCCACCCCAGCCCCACCGTACATCCGCCCCTGTCTAGAACCTGGTGATTTTACCTTAGATATTTTGTATTCTTAATAATTGAACTTCCTTACCGATGGAACATTTCTCGCAAGATCCTTAGCCTTGCCTTGATCTCCTTTACAGTTTGATGCAACTCTTAAGGGTTCAAGTCCCTGGAGCATGTATGAGCTTCCTCGTTCCAAGTTCTTTTATGGATGTTGATTGATTTACACCCTACTAAAATGCAAGTCATCATTGCCAATCGTACAGTTGTAGTCCTAAACATTGGATGCTATCAAGCGAGAGATGGAGATGCTTGAATTTTAGCAACATACGCCGACGGTAGTCATGTGACTCCTGTTTGCATGCCCTAGTTTGTTATAGTATCACTGATACTCGTTGATTTGATATGGTTTGTTGTTTATGTGAAGTGGGCATATAGCCACAAGAACAAAAGAAATAAACAACTCTGGAAGAAAAATAAAAAGAACACAACATCAACAATAACAGAACCCATGTAGTCCCCAATCATTGGGGGTATGGGCGGGGGATGATTGGAGCTAGACATAACCTTTGGCAATATGCACAAAGTGGTTGCTCTCAGAGTACCATTGAAACAGTGGCCCCCCTAAACCTCCAAGAACCGAGGACCTACAAGGACGTTTTGTTGCAGAACCATACCCTCAAATCAAAGCCGAAAGGCATCAGGGAGACCCAAATTAATTTCTGTGCTCATTACCATGCTTTCTTTATTCATGGTCCAGAGCATCTCACCAATGAGCACATAGTAAAAAGAAAGAGAAAAGAAATAGTGGCTTCAAACCTGGATCAAGTAGGATGGGGATTCTAACTTTCTATGATCCGACAAGAACTGGATAAAAAGGATGGAAAGGTCTTATTTCCATCCGATTTGTTACAGATGTGATTTTGCAGTAATGCATCTTGAGATCTAGATTGCTTCAATCTGGGTTTATAAAATAGTTGAAGATTTGATTGTCATCTTCCAGTAGTTGGGATTACTGTGAATATTGTAACTTGTATTGTATCTTGTATTTTAGGAATGCACAATCATATCTTGTATTCTAGGAAAGCACAATCACATCTTTCGGTATCTTAATTTTAGGTAGAGATTATCTTTTATTTTAGGAAGAGATTACCTTTTATTTTAGGAAGAGATGCTCTAGGTTTTCTATTTAAACATTCTACGTTGTAACCTTTTATTCATTCAGTAATACAATTCAGTTTCCTCTCTAAAAACTCGCATGGTATTAGAGCAGGTTCGACTACCTCTGGATCTTCTGTCTTAGTCGATCAGACCTTCTGCACTAGTCTATCAGTCTTCTTCTCAATCTGTCTCTAGCCCTCTCGACCAGTCTCCCCAGTCTCCTCCATCAATTGATCTTTGCCATAGTCGATCTATCCACCTCTGCCTCAACCCAATCTCCGACAATTACATCCATCTATGTTGCAAGGACTCGGGTACGGGGATCGGATACGGGTGTATATCCAAGGGTCAGACACCTCAAACTTGGAAATAGAGGATTCGGGGATATGTATCCAAATTTAGATACGGGTGCGGGGATACGCGAGAGAAGGTAATATGGAAAATATATTTTTATTTTTTAGATAGGGATATATAGAAAAATACAAAATAAAAATAAAAATAAAGAATGGACTTTAGTACATTATATTGGGCCAGCCCATTTAAAAACTCATTTTGAAACAAAAATGGGCTGCACTCTCCATGTTTTCAATGTGGTCTTAACCCATGTTTGCATCGTAACCTGTTGGACCAAAAAAATATTGTCAAAACAGTTGTTTGCACTTTACAGCTGTAGCCCAAGACCAAGAGAGACCAAATAAATATTATTAAAACATTTGTTCACACTTTACAGCTGTACCTCCTCAAGAGAGAGAGAGAGAGTAAAGAAAACGTAAAAAGAAAGCTGGAACGATGATGGCGTACGGCGATCTGCATCTCTCTCTGACTTCTGATCGCGAGTGCACCACTTCTTCCAACACAGGTACGACATACTTTCTTGTTCGATCCTTCTTCTTCTTCTTTGACTCCAATCTTCTTCTTCTTTGATCGCTCTCCAACAGAATCCAACGTGTCCTATTTTCAACCGCTGGATCCGACACATATCCCGTACCCGCACAAATCCTTCGCCAAAAATGGCGGATCCGTGCAACACAGACACCCATAACTCCAACGACCACCGGCGACCCTCGTTCTACATCGCCGACCACCGGCGATATCTGACAGGCCTTCACAAACCTCCGACAAGCCTCCACAGATCTTCTGCGACTCAAATCTGGAGCCCTACAGCCTTCCAACATCTTTCCGACGACACCCAGTGCTTTTCCGACTTTGTCAGACCACGTTGGAGACTCGCCGGACCTTATACAGTCACCGACGACCCTCGCCGGAACCTTCTTAGCATCCGACGATCACTATAGGTCTTCTCCGACCATTTCTGCATCCCACTTCCACTAGATGTTCTCAATTTAGGGCTTTCAGATCGGTTTGAAGTTTTCAGAACCAGATTTGAACCAGACGTGTTCTCGGTTTGGGTGCTTTCTGTTTGTTCAAGCTATTGGTTTGGGTGCTCTCTGGTTTAGACGTGATATCTCTAGATTCTTATCATCGTTCAAGCTCTCTGACTCACTATATTTGGTTCTGGTAACTCTGGTTCTCTCTCTCTCTGGCTCTCCATCTCTAACATACGCATCTTTTTTTTTAATCTGAAATCTTTTGCACGATGTCTAGGGATAAAAATCAAGCTATTAGTGTCCGTCTGACTGGAAGTAATTATTCTTATCGGGCACATGTCATGAAAAATTTTGTTGTTGGTAAATGTGTGTGGGGACACGTGGACACTTCGACATCACAACCGTCATCTAATCCAAAAGCCGAAGGCTATGATGCCACTGCTCTTGAAAAATGGACCATCGAAAATGCATAAATTCTTACTTGGTTTCACAACTCTGTAGAACCAAGTATTGGGATGAATTTTTCGAAGTATGACACATCTAAGAAAGTTTGTAATTATTTGAAGGGTATGTATCTGGAGTCTAACTTTGCCAAACAATATCAACTTGAGTCATCTATTCGTACTGCTAGACAGGGTGATAAGACTATTCAGGAGTTTTATAATGAAATGACTAGTTATTGGGATTAGTTAGCTTGTATGGAGCCTACTGCTTTACACTCACATGATGAGCTTGTTGAGTATTGTGAGAAACGGAGGTTGGTCCAGTTCCTTATGCCTCTCCGATCCAAATTTGAGCCTCTCCGTGGGGCAATTCTGCACCATTCTCCCCAACCTTCTGTGGATGGGGCGGTCCATGAGCTCATTGCAGAAGAAACTAGTTTCAAAGTGGCTAGTATGGCTTCCCCTTCAGAGTCTGCCTTTGCTACTGCACCTGCTTCATTCTGTTCACCTTCAGCATCTCTGTTACCCACTCCCGCATCACATATTATCCAGTCTACGGGTAAGCCCAAGCCCCAGTGGCTCCAGACACCCGTAGGTGAGTGTAGCTATTGTCACCAGAAGGGTCATTGGAAGTATGCGTGCCCTAAGCGTCTCCACCCTAAGGGAAGTAATGCTTCTCAGTCCACTAGTTCTTCAGGTTCTTGGGCACCACAGCAGCATTCTCGTCCTCCTGCAGCTTTGGCAACATCTTCCTCGAGCAGTACAACTCCTCCCTCGTTTGATTTTGAGCAATTTCAGCAGTATCAGGCTTATATGGCAACCATCCAGGGGAATTCATCCCAAGCTTCTGCCCTGACTACTACAGGTTTGCATGGTGCTTACACCATAGGTACCTTACCCACCACTTGGTTATTTGATTCTGGCTCCTCCCATCATATGACTATTGACTTATCTCTTCTTAGTCATTTCATGCCTCCTGTTTCTCCTATTAGTATTTCCACTGCTAATGGTTCTGCAATGCAAGTTGTTTCTATTGGTTCCATCCTCCCCACTACATCTTCTTCTCTATCTATTCCTAATGTCTTTTATATTCCTCAATTGACATTGAGCCTTCTTTCGATTAGCCAGTTGTCTGATTCAGGTTTTGATGTTATCTTTTCTTTTTCTGGTTGTGTTGTGCCGGATCGGGATTCCAAGAAGCCGATTGGGACAGGCCGTAGAGTTGGTGACTTCTATATCTTGGAGCAGTAGCACATCCCACCAGAATCTTCTTCCACTGCTGCGTCGTCTTTCCGTTTAGATAATAAGTCGTCTCCTTTTTATCTTTGGCATTCTAGATTAGGACATTTGTCTAATGAGCGTTTGAAACTTTTGGTTAACTCGAGTCATTTGGGAAACATTTCTATTAGTTATATTTCTGCATGCAGTGGTTATAAGTTTGCTAAAATGTCCGTTTCACCATTCAATAAAAGTATTTTTGTTTCTACTTCTCCCTTTCAGCTTGTTCATACTGATTTATGGGGTCCTCCCCCGGTTGTCATTAAAGGTGGTTTCATGCTATGGTTCACACTCAATTTTCTGCATCTATTAAAATTCTTCGTTCTGACTTGGGTGGGGAATATTCTCCTTCTGAGTTTGAAACATTTCTAGACACCCATGGGACTATCCATCAGTCTTCTTGTACTGACACTCCCGCACAAAATGGTAAAGCTAGAGAAAGCATCGTCATCTTCTTAATACTGCTAGGTCTTTGCTATTATCATCCTCTGTTCCCTCTACTTTTGGGGGAGAAGCTGTTCTCATTGCAACCTATCTTCTGAATCGGATGCCCACTCCTCTTCTACATGCAACAGAATATGTTGAAGATGATGCTTGAAATGTGATATATGCATGTGCTAAAATGTTTTTAAATGAATGCAAAACATTATTTTTCGCTCTCTTGTTCATGCTTTCTTCCTTTTCATGTCTGCAGGCTATTGCTGTGACCACTTGCATTCGGGATGCCTGGCCGGTTCTTGTTCTTACCCCATCTTCATTGAGGCTGCATTGGGCTTCTGTATGTTGCCTTCCTATCATATTCCCATGTTGAAGTTTGAACATGAAAAACTACTATCATATTTGATATACTTTCTGTGACTTTTACTACAGATGATTCAACAGTGGCTGAATATCCCTTCCTCAGATATACTAGTATGTATGCTGTAGCTCTGTTCCAAGTTATGCTACCTTTTCGTTTGCACATTAACTATCGAGCATTGCTTTCCTTTTCAATTTCACTTGAGGGTCTTCAAGAAGTTAGTTTTCATACTTCGAGTGTGAACAGTTATTGAAAGTTGTGCAGTAGTGCTAGACAACAGGCTATGTGTTCAATACCTTTACGAGCTATTATTGCTCAAGTTTTCCCCCTTCGGAGTCCTAAACTAAAAGACTTATCCATTGACTGGTAGAAGACCAAAATTCAAGCAATGATTACCGCAACATTGCAAAACATGAGAACGATTTTTCTGCAATCGGGGGAGAATAGGATGCGGAAACCTGCCATTGTCGATCCATGAGTTCCTCCTAGCAATTCCACATATAATCCCTTCTTTAACAACCTTGCAACCCTAAAATTACATTTAACAGCTAGAGTTAAGGAATTGAGCCATATTAAGGAATCAAAGACCTCCCTATATATTCTCTTTATTTGTGCCTTAAGTTTAGTATCAAAGTAAAGAGTGGGGTTTCCATTACTTTAGGGGAAAATGGCTCCAACCCTTCTTGCTCTTTTATTTGGTTATAGTAGATTCTCTCTTTCTCTGCAACACGGCTAAATCAAATTAGTTGGCCAACATGTTGCAAACATACAACTGTTATTCTCTACCTAGAAACACAACGTGGTCAATTCTTTGACTGTGTATTGTTGGAAGAAATACGTATTTACTCAAGGTTTGAAGGGTCAATGTTCGAGTTGCATATACAGGTCTATATATGTGCTGCAAATTCATGTAACTGTCAGCTTTATTGAACTTAGTTAACTTAAGCAGCGATTAGTTTCTCTACAATCAAGGGATCATTACCGGCCCTTGGGCTTTTTAATTTGCATCTCTCTTCGGATCTGGACTGTATCATTGAGTATGGCAGCCCGTTTTGCGTGTATCACTTATATTGAGCTTGACCTTTTTTGTCTATAGCCGTAGTCTTCTACTTGGATAAGCAGGCTTTCATTATTAGTCCATTGAATCATTGGGTACTTGGCGTGTCAAGTGGTCCTTTAGGTGGACGGATTATCCCTTTCCAGTTATTATCAACCTACTTTCAAGTTATGGACGCTGAAATTATGTTCCCTGTGTTTGGTTGTCGGTTTTGAGAAAAAAATTTGGAAGATATATTTTTGAGACATTGTTTGGTTTGGTTTTTACGGTAATGATTGGAAAGAGAAGTGAGTAATAATTGGAGAGAGGGGTAATAAATGGAGAGAGATAGAGCGAGAAATGAGAGTAATGATTGGAGAGAGGGATAATGAGTAGAAAGAGAAATGTGAGTAATGATTGTAGAGAGAAGGAAAAAAGGGAAAAAAAAAATTTGGAAATTTTTTTAGAAATGGAAACCAAACAAAGTGATTCAAGTTACTTATGAAATGCATTCATTATGAAGCTTTTTGTAATGTGATGACTTTTCTTTGCTGTTTGAATTCCTGGATGGCTTTATAGCTGCTGAATGGGAGAGTTGAATGGAACATTTCTTTTTTTGCACAAAGTTTGTGTCATTTATACTGCCTCTTATATGAGTTGGTTCAGATTTTGGTACCATTACGAGGATAATCCGACCAAAATCCACATAAGACTTAACCATGCCTCCTCAAAATTTAGATGCTTTTTATGTGGATAAAAGTACTCGTTGGAGAGAGATGCTTTCTAAGATATGCAGTGATTGGTATTTTGCTTCTAATGTAGGTCTGTTAGCAGGTGGTTTTGTCTCAATGTGGTGGGTCAAACAGGGCTGGATTCACTATAGTGCACTCAAATACCAAGGGTTCCATTCATCTTGATGGCTTGTTCAATATTTTGTCTTATGACGTTGTTCCCAAGTTGCAAAACATTCTAATGGCATCTGAATTTAAGGTAAGCACATGTTGTATCTTGGATATTTTTATCTTATACAATGTCTCCATCTGACTTCCTGGTTTCATCTTTCCCAAACTCTTCAATTTATGCTATGAAATGTTGAGTCAGAAACATGTATGGATGGTCTCTTACGACTTGATTTTGTTTTTTCGCTCCTTTGCGGATTTATTTCTTGTTGTCTCATCTGTTTAATCCTGACCATGTTGTAAACAACCGAGAGGATTGTATCTATTTCCCACCCATGAAAATGGTGCAACCTGGCACTAATTTTGAGAACAGCCTGAGTTGGCTGAAGTGTGTTTTCAGCTTTTAGATTTTGAATTCTGTGGAGCCACCACAGAGTTCTAGGAGTAGAAAAAGGATGAATCAAGCTCAGAACGATCATAGGATGAGAAATTGCAATCTTGGGTTTTTCGTTCTCTCATTGTTCCTCTATTTCTCAGTGACAAGCCTACTGTGTTGTAGATCTCAATGTGAGCCACCTTTGATAAGTGATGTAATCAATTCCTTTTACTATTTGTTGTGCTGTCTGAAAGTCAATAATATGAGTCTTGAACGGTGGCTATCTGGATAGAACTTCTACAGAGTAGTATGAAGCAGTAACTCTCCTCCAATATGTTAACCATGACACGTTAACTACATGCATGGAAAGGTCTCAGCTTATGGTATCCGAAGTTTTTTTCCTGAAAGGATTGACTGTCATACATTTGGTCAAAGCAATTCAGCACAACAAAGATACATTTTAGGATTTAAGCATGTAAATTATCAAACTTTTGATCCTGTCTTTCAGAATTCAGATTACCATGAATTTTGGTTGTTTGTTCTGAAGAAGAGGGAAAGGGAGTCGTTATGACATTTATTGAAGGTTTAAACCTACTGGCTTCATTTTGCATATATGCAATTCATAAAGAGCAAACCTGAACAAACAGTCCTAATACTAAAGTTTCCATGTGTGAAATGCAATTATGATTTTCACGTTTCCATGTCCTAGACATTTTTATCCCATAATAGTTTTGTCTAGTTATTGTGTCCATGTCTGTCCTCCTTAAGAGTCAAGTGAAATAATTTGTTTTGGCTCAGGAAATCCTTTTGTTGGTTTGACAAATGATGCTTTGGCTATGGTCTTAACCCAAGGTTGAGTTCTAATGGGTTAAGATGAATAATGTAGTATCCAAATGTTAGCACCATGGCATAGCCTTGTAGTTTAGAGTTAAGAAGCATGGATGATGGACACGACACAGACACAGACACGTTATATTTCAAAAAATTAGGACACGGACTCACCAGCTTGTCCAACTGGAACGACTGGGAAATATATAATGAACACTCACTTGAACATATCCATGTCCGACATGGACATGTGAGGCAGGCATATCGGCGTGTCTGTACGTCTTAGGTTAATAGCTACCTTACCCAGAAATTGATTGTGATATGTGGAACGAGTGCAGGAATGATGGTAACTACTCTAAATGTAGTACGATACGGTTAGACCTGTGTATGTTACACAAGTAAACACGACCGGAAGGGATTTTCTTCCAACAATTCAGATGTGATAAAACAATCAAATTAATATTAAAACCAATCGTGTCTGAAGGCTCTGAACATATTTCTAGAAGCTTTATGAACACATTTACGTTTTTATCCTGCCATAACCCGTCACCCGTCTCAGTAGTCCCCTAAGGTTATATCTGTCGCTTATCCAAATCTCTGCTCAACCCCCCGTCCCTCTCCTCGAATTCGGTGCCAGTACAAACTATATATATATATACAATAATGATCTACTACCTTAGCCAAATAAAATGCGGACCTACCATTTTTCGATCGAATTTTGATGATCCGAACCGTTCAATGTGTTTAAAACGCATTTTTAAGGGTACCCTCAAGGAATCACCCAAAAAAATGACCGGGAAGGGCTTCATCCGAGCAGGTTTTCACACAGGCCGTAGATAAAGCTTTATGAAAAAGTGCTCAGATGAAGCCCTTCCCGGTCATTTTTTTTGGTGATTCCTCGCGGGTACCCTTAAAAATGTGTTTTAAACACATTGAACGGTTCGGATCATCAAAATTCAATCGGGAAATGGAAGTCCGCATTTTATTTGGCTAAGGTAGTCCTTAGGAGATCATTATTGTGTATCAATATATATATCTCAAAATACAACAATAACAGAACCCATCTAAACACCTATTTTTTGTTGTCCTTGTAGTGCTCGTATCTCTATACGTGTTTCCTGTTCTAAGTCCGTACATGTGCTTTTTAGAGCCCAGGACACCCTGGTCCAAGAAAAAAACATTCCAAAATATATTTTAAGGTCACGAAACTCTTGAAAACAAAGATCAGCGTATCTGTGTTCGAAAAATTATGATAAAACTGTACCACAAATGACAACTGACTAGTACGGGGATAATCTTTGTTTTCTTGCTATTTATCCCTTCATAATTGCCCAAACAACTCTAGTCTAAGATTTGATTAATCCTCTATCAGATTGCCTTGGACTTTGTTGATTCACCAAATCTACGAATTAAAAATGGAGCACTGCATTCAGATTATTAAAGGAACCAATACCTCTTGAACTCTAATTTCCAATCACAATATTTAGCAAAAATAAAAAATTGCAGGCGTTAAAAAACCAGATAAGCATAAAACTATGAATTTGTGATCATTAGTGATCGAGGACTACTTAGATTAGCCTCTCTCATCATCTACCCTTCTCTGTTTATTTACACATGCTCTGTTAGACTATTATATTTGATTAAGTTTATACATAGATATATATATTATGGAGATTGCATCTCAAGGTTTCAGCTGTTCAGAAGACTAATAACACTTGAAAGTTGAAACTGGTAAATGACGTGACAGTTTAGTAAAATGTGATGGAGACTTAGGACAAAGGATTCACAGTGTTTTTCTGTTATCAATGTTACAGTGCACAAATTGCTAACAGAGATGCACTTTGGAGGAAAAACAAAAATGGAGTTTATTTATTTAGATGTTACATAAACATGGACTTGTATATCAACAGAAAGTAGTTTCCCACAACTTCTTTTTCCTAGTAAATGAACAACAAAAAATTCTAGTTTTCTTGCAAACTTCCTTTATGAAATCAGTCTGACTTTCCTTCACTTCATATCTCCTGAGAACAGCTTTCCCACCTTAAATACCTGACAACCGAAGGAGCCTAATAGTGAACGCATGTTCTGATATGCATATTATTTCTTCGTCTTTTTCAGTAGATAGTGTTGCCCCGTTTTTTACTTCGCTTGGAATCCAGCTGCCCCTGGTGGGATGTAGATCAATCCCTATTGTACCTCTCTTTTTTATTTGTTTCATGTTGGTCAACCCCTTGTCTCCAGATGGTAATCTATAATAATGCTATGTGTCGCAAATGCATTGCATGACCATTAAAATAGCTTTACATCTATGAATATACCCATACAGTATCTGTACTGTTGCGGACACCTTAAATCTTTATGTCGGGTAAATTGAGAGCTAGTTATGTTTCCATCGATAAGGATTTGTCTATTCAGGTTGTGATTGCCGATGAATCGCATTTCTTGAAGAATGCCCAAGCAAAGCGAACAAGTGCTTCACTTCCAATATTACAGGTATGATATCCGTGGCTACCAAACTTACACAGAGAATTTCCATTACTACCAACTTACAAGTTATCGATTGTAGAAAGCTCAATATGCAATATTGCTCAGTGGAACTCCTGCTTTATCGCGACCGATTGAGTTATTTAAACAGGTAAATTTTATGTTTGTTTACCACATGTAGGATTAAATTCAATAAATCTGCAGACACTATGGTATGTTTGTGCATGACCTTTCTTTGCTTGGCAGCTGGAAGCTTTGTATCCCAACGTATATAAGAATGTCCATGATTATGGTAACCGTTATTGTAAGGGGGTAAGTTAATAATTTCAGTATAATATCGGACTATATGATATTTAATATATTGGTTTTGATACCTCATAGTGACTGCATTTCTTGCCTTTAATCATAATTCCTTAGGGTATATTTGGAAGCTATCAAGGTGCCAGTAATCATGAGGAGCTTCACAACTTGATAAAAGCAACACTGATGATCCGCAGACTCAAGAGGGATGTTCTTTCTGAGCTTCCTGTGAAACGCAGGCAACAGGTAAAATATATACCTGTTAAGTCATTTGGTAAGGAGTATTTGCAATCATCACGTCTGCTGCATTATTGCCCATAATGCATTATTGCCCATAATGCACACTTAAAATACGCATTATGTGTGTTAATGCATAGCAGCAGTCTGTATTAATCCCTTCAACTGTACGGGTGATACTTGTTTTCAATAAGTGGCTAGGTGTAGCTGCTGTGGCAATGTGAACTTTTTGGAATTGTAAAACCCTGATGTGCTTGGGTACACTCCTGATAATGATATAAGAACAATACCCAGGTTTGGTCCCTGTGAACACAGTTCTGGGAGGTGTAAGACAAGACAAAATAGGTCTTGGCGACAAATGCGTAAATCAACATTTTTGTGTACTTTATCCATATCTGTGCTTCCTAGTCATAAACAAGTGTGCCGCGATCCGAAATGATGCACTACTGCCAATCTAAAATTTTATGGTTTGTTGTGTGTACATAATTGTTATTGTTGAGTGAAGCTACGAGTTTATGTTGAGAATCACTTCATAATTCAGAGAGGACTGCCCTTACCACCAACTACACAACACACTTATGTGTACCCATAATGTATAATCACCAAGGTTTTCAAATCGGGATACGTATCGTGTTTCGGTTTTTCAATTTTACGATATGTATCGGGATACGTATCGTGTATCGTAAGATACGGTAACAAAAGTTAATTTACTCTAATTAATCATAAATACAAAGCAATAAACTACAAATTGATAGCATATATGCAAAAAAAGAAGCATTTAGGATGCAAAATCACATGTCTTAGGCCATCTACGGTGTTCCAAAAGATTAAGGTGTACCAAAAGATCAAGTATTAGAGACTGACATTTTCTATCCACCTTAATTGCATGGTTTATAACCATGTACTACTAATATGTTAACTTAAAAACTAAGAAATATTAAGTAACAAAATGCATCAAGTTTGTCTTTTTGGTCAAATGAGTCAAATCTCCTATCCATCTCTCAAGGCAGTAATGAAAATATGGGAAAGGAACTAAAAGGCAGCAAGAAAGCATGTCCTCTTTGTTTTTTTCTCTTGTATTCAATGCCTTAGTGGAATGGGAAAGGAACTTGTCAACTTATTTTAATGGAGTACAGGAGTACTGGACCAGTGTTCCCAAAATGAAAAAGTCGGTGGAGCTTAAAAAACAAATTGATAGTCAAACTTGAAGTCTTGACTCTTTAACCCCACCAATAAAGTATACAGAAGTACAGAACTACAGATACATTCATATCCATATACATATATATAAGCCTCTCTCTGTCGGCAAGAAGCCAAGAACAGAGTCCCAAAAAATCCAAAAAAGAGACGATGATTTCAGTCGAGAAGTTACCTTTCAGTCGACGACTTCGTGCAAAAAAATCAGAGGAGAAAAGATCGGAGTTTCGCCGTCGATTGCATCGGAGTGTCACCTTCGATTTCGTCGGAGCTTGGTCGCCGCAGAGACGAGACTAGGTCTAGGTCTCGATGAAAGCTTTTCTGAGTTTTCTCACGAAAAAAAGCTTTTACTGGGTATAAAATGGTAAGTTTGATGTTTGTTCCAAAATCGTACGAGTTACATCCGTATCCCGATACGCGACGAACCGTACGATACTCCAATCGTATCCTACGATTTCTGTGCAAACCCGAGACGATTACCGATACGTGTAGTTTTACATGCGATTCGATACGACTCGTACGATACGTGTCGCGTATCGTACAATTTTGACAACACTGATAATCACATAAATCATCACCAAAGCGGCAAAGCCCACAACACCACCCCCTCTCTTCCCTTTCCCTACCCATCTCTCTTGCCCCTCCCCATTTTTCTCTCCTTGAAAAAGCTGGATATGTGGCATGGTGGTGGTCACCAGTGTCGTTGGTTGTGAAAAGCTGGATATGTGGTCCAGTGGTGGTTAGGTCAAAAGAGGGGTTTTATACCCTTGAAAAAGCAGTAGGCAATAGGCAAATTTAAGGACACAGCTGATTTCCAGAAAAACGTCCCTGTGAAACTTAAGGGTAAATTGGTAAAATAAGACATTCCATTAGAGGCCAACAGGTAAGACAGGCAAGGTGTATGAAATTTTTGATACATCAGAAGGAGACCAGTCTAATTTCCTTATGTTAAAAGAGCTACGCTTAAGTTTATTAACCTTTTCCTTTTTTTTCACAATACTTGTACTTCTATGCAGGTCTTCTTGGATTTGGCAGAGAAGGACATGGGACAAATCAATGCTTTGTTTCGTGAGGTAATGTAAATTTGTTTTGGTTTTTACTTTCTTGAAGATCCTGAAATTTATTTAATTTAACGTCAAAAAGTTGAACTAGTAATGTTACCAGAAGTTAAATGTAATGTAGTAGTGTTGGCAAACAACTACTGTGAATGGTGTCACGCTAAGCCCACGGATGGTTCTGATGGTATCTCTAAACTGGGATGTTAATAGTGTCTTACATACGAACCTGGTCTTCAGGTTGTGGAATAAGTTATGGACTGACTGCAAACCATGTTGCGTACTTGAGTGGATTGCGTGATCATGCTTTCTTTTACTATCTACTAAGGATTACTTCGGAATCTTTCCCCCTCAACTTTGTGGCACTATTGAGACTTGAGAGGTTCCGTTTTTTCCATTACTCTACATGGGAGGTAGCTGTTTTGGTCGATTTTTAGCTCTTTCTCTTAATCAGATAGAATTTTGGTATCATTTTTACTCCTTTTTTTATTTTTTATTTTGAAGCATTCTACACTTTCACGGTGCATGATGACATCATTTACCCAAAATAGACGTCTGCATAATTTGACTTTGAACTTTGAACCCACCCCCAATCCAACCTGAAACACAAAAAGAAATGGTACTTAAGGAGAAATGAAAAGCAAAATCACTGGTCAATATGTTTTTTATCTGCAGTTGGAGGTTGTGAAAAGCAAAATTAAGGCCAGCCAATCAAAGGAGGAAGCAGAATCCCTTAAGTTTTCTGAGAAGCATCTCATTAATAAGGTCTCTCTTCTGTTATATAACTGTTTGTCTTCCTTTTTCTTATGGAGGTAGGATACTTTTTTCACTTTGCTATTTTGTTGTGCTATCTAGCAGTATAATAATCTCAATAGTTGTATTCTCTGCTGATGGGTGCTGTGACTAATGTTATGAGTCAAATATACACGTAGGGTGTGTGAAAGAAGAACCAACCTGGTTTTATATGACAAAGCTTTATGTATATTTACAGAACTTAATCTTAGTGGGAGGAACATGAAAATGGTGTGACGATTGTTGATGAGGAAGATGGAGCTGTCATAAGGTCCTTAGTAGTTTTCTAATTGAACTAAGAAAATTGACCACTGCTGGCTAAGCAAAGTTTCTCACCAATGCTAACAGCTTGGCTTTAGCTATCAAATAAGAAATATAGATTCTGAGATTTTCTTCGAGAAAAATATTTGGCACAGTCAAAGAAATTACTTATACGATGACATGATTTTTTTTACTGTGCACCATTTTTTTCTTTAGCCATCTCTGAATTGTATAATATCTTAATATGTTGGCAATGTGACTGCAAACCTTAGTTATATGGAGCGGAGGTGGGTGCAATGGAGCGGGGGAATATAGAAGCTCCCACGGTTGCGTACAGATATTACATAAATAATATAGCACAAAATATACACTTTACAAGGACAATCTTTTTATGGATTAAAAATATGAGTCAAGTCCACCAGAAGTGTAAGAAATTGGCTAGTGTTTCAATATATGGTTTTCTTTTCAAGATATCATGACTTGAGCTAGATATATGAGTTCATCAAGACCAATTAATAAAGCCAAGTGATAAATCCCTTTTTTAATTTTATTTAAGGATCATACAAAAGCTCCCAGTCTTTTTTAAGGAGCGAGCTCCTACCCAAGTGGGAGCGGGTGATAATTTCGAGAGAAAGAGAACTGAAATCTTACTACTGAATTTCTGAATGAATAAAAGACTATGCTATTACATGTTTAAATAGAGAACCGCTACGCCTAAGAAGGAAAAGATACTACACCTAAAAGGAAACGATTTACAAGGTATGATTACGATACTACCTAATCTACGCAATCAATACCTAAAATACAATATACAGAATATATGATTATGATGGGATCATAAATTCCTAAAATACAAGATACACTTTCACAGCGGGCTCCCGTCAAGCTCCTTAGTTGGGAGCGCAGGAGCGCACTTCTAAGGTGGGATCGGCACCATTTCAGGAGCTTCCTGCCACCAAGCTGCGACCGATGTCTTATGTATTAATCTCTGATTTGTACCAATCTCTGATTTCTCTTTTCATTCTGTAAATTTGTGAAGCATGCACGACCATTCTACACCTTGTCTTATGTGGTCTGGTCATAAATAGTTCGGGTAATAGGACTATAGGAGGTTGAAGTTGCCATATAGGAAAAGGATTATGGTTCAGAAGATGTTAAGTGTCTATCGACGCAGTCAGAAAGAGTATATTGCTTATGTTGACATGTAAATATTGAAAAGCACAAATGCAAATTTCCTAATAGAACACTTACCTAGGGGCTAGGAAGCATTTTTTTAGATTTAGCAGAGGGAAGATGTTGTGGAATTCTGCAAATATACTCCCAATTCTTAATGAACTGAGCTAACCATTGGATATTCACACTTAATAATTGAAAATGCTGAATCAAATTAGATATTAATCTTGGTCTTTTCTAGTCACTGTAGTTGGATTCTGGAGTTATGGAAGGTGTGATTTGATTGACTGATGCATGGATATGCATTCTAGTAACTGAAGGGACCAGATCCTGGTCATTGCATGCGAAAGTGGAGTGTTGTATTGATTACTAGTATTAAGGTAGATTATTTGACATATCCACTGCAATACTGCATACTTTTCAGCAGGTTGAATAACTTTGCACTTGTTCACTTCATAGTCCACATTATTTCTATTGCCAACTTCACATAAAGAGAAGAAGGCCATGGCCTACCAGCTGTGTCGTCAAACTGTTTAAGTTTCTGGTTGGCTTTTGCTGCTAGCTTACTTCATAGTCCACATGCACTGGAAGATATAGGCATGACCTACTGGAAGTGTACAATATATTGCCAAGTGATTTTTGATTGGATATCAAAAGCAACCACCATATGTTTTCACCCTTAGAATTCCGTATGCAAGTGAGGAAAATCTGTCGACTTTAGAAATCGTGAGTCATCAGAATAATTGCAGTAGAACTTTGTCAAATTTTGCGTTAGGCAGAGGCTGAAAGCTGGTTTTACACAAGTGTCTAATCATTGCAGTAGAACTCTCTTAGTTTACAGAATGATGTTAAGATATTAAAGATTTGACATCAACATACACAAGTAGCACTCTGTTACTTTTCCTCTTTATCTTATGATGCGTATTTGTTCAATCATTGCACTTGAGCTTACGGTGCAGATAATAGAAATTGTACTAGGAGCCAGAAAACATGCCATTCCTGTTAACTTTTAATATGGAATGCCGGATTGGAAGTTATTTAATACTTAGTAGGCCTACTGTCACCTGCAAGAAAATGATTAACAGAAATTGGTGGGTTGTTATTAGCTTAATCTGTTGCCATGCTCTCTTTGATACTTTTTGGAATCCAGATCTATACTGATTCTGCACAAGCCAAGATCCCAGCAGTTCTGGATTACCTGGGAACGGTCATTGAGGTTTGTACTTCTTGCTTGTGCTATAATGTACGCTCTAAATAGCCGCCACTGTTCACCATCTTAACTTTGGTACGCCAGCATACGCCTTATGCTTGAAATCTTGTCAATCAAAACTCATGTTACGAAAATTAACGGAATAACATGTCCCTATAAAAAAGGTTCACCCAGTATGTAATTCAAGATTGTAAGTGCTTCACTGAGACTGGTGATATCAGAGTGTGTGGATTGTCTCCAGTACCTCATAAAATGATCAAATACAAGTACTGTAACAGGCAAGTATTGTCTCCAAGCACGTATGACTTTTACTCCGAAACCCAGGCCCATATCAAGTCCCTCTTCTCAAAATAATGTGGTCTGTGTTACTGGCACAAAACCTATGTTGCAGATATGAATACCATACACAGGCAATTTAAAGCCTGTCAGAAAAAGGATTAGCAATTTGCAACTTTTTAGTCATAAACAACTTCCAAGTAACATAAATATATGAAGAGAAATTGGAACATGAAACAAATTTATATATTTGTTATGAAAGACAATAATCATCTGTCCAACACATACCCAATCATCTGTCCGCCAAATCACTTTGACACTTGATATTTTCATGTGGATTTTCTAAATCCTGTAATGGATTATAGTTAAAGAGGGTAGGTACACGTACTCTACTTCAAGAATCTTGGAGTCGGAAACAAGCGAAAAATGGTAAGGTAAGAAGCACAGATACGAATAAGGATAGAGTCACAGAATACAACTGTAAAAGAATGTAGACACAGATATGTTGGGTGACACTATTAATTTTTTAATTTTGTGTATACTTTGGGTTGTTCATATGGCTACCAAAACTAATTAGAACTAATTTCTAATTGGCGGTGAAAACAAAGAAAGATCATTTTTTCTTTGTCGAGTTGAGGTTCAAGAATTAGCTCAAGCCTGTGGTTCTATCGTGATAATATCCGACTCTATGTAATTGCACCACAGTGCCTATTGTAGTTCAAGAATTAGCTCAAGCTTGTGGTTCTATCGTGATAATATCCGACTCTATGTAATTGCACGACAGTGCCTATGGTAGTATGGTTCATATCTTTTTCATGTTCCACTTTTATGAATGCTATAGACCTCGGGGTTTTCTGTTTCCCAGTTTTATTGTAGACGTAGGTTTCATATATTTCATCTGTATGATTTTGTTTTGTTTCCTTCTAATTGTTGCAGGCAGGTTGCAAGTTTCTAATATTTGCACACCATCAACCCATGATTGATTCGATACACCAATTTCTTCAGGTAATACTGGTTGTTTGGTAAAACACTTGCAAACTTGCCCCAGCTTATTAGCTCTACCAATTGCAGAAGAAAAAAGTTGGTTGCATTCGAATAGATGGCAGCACTCCTGCAGCATCTAGGCAAGCTTTGGTGACAGATTTTCAGGAAAAAGATTCTGTGAAGGCAGCAGTGGTGATGCAGTTTAATCAGTCATTTTGTTATAATGTTTTTTGCTCTCATTCCGATGTATTTGGAGCTTGGAAGTTGATAAGACTGTCTTCATACTGCCGTTGTGGATGTGATATTCAGTTTGTCTTGTGATGTTCATTTCACAGCTTTCTATCAAAGCTGGAGGTGTCGGTATAACCCTTACAGCTGCAAGCACAGTCATTTTTGCAGAGTTATCATGGACTCCAGGTGATATTATCCAAGCAGAAGATCGGGCTCATAGGATTGGTCAGGTAAACTTAGAAAATTATTATTTCGCCTTTTTTATTTTGAAATATTCTGTCTAACATAAATATTATGTTTCCCTTATGTCCAACCCTTATGTCTAACATAAGATTTGAAAACTTCTCTATATTGTTATATAGATATTCTGCATGTTTACTCAAAGTTATCCTGGCATTTAAGTCTCTTCAATCATTGGTAAGATCTGTGCTGAGTTCGTAGTCCTCTTTAGTCGCTCGGCCTGTGTTGGTGGGCATTACTTTAGTCAGTGGCTCAATGCTTCTCCAAGTATCATTATTTCTGCTTTCAGGCTTCTAGCTCTTATTTGTGTGAGAAATTGTTTTTTGTATGGCCCCAGTTGATCATGAATAGCGTGAACACCGTGATTCCGTGAAGTGATATACTTCATTTGCTACTATAAATAAACAAAACTTGGAATCGCAATTAAGTTTCTGTGCTTAGTGGGTAATTGTTATAACCTTCACCTGTGAATGTCAAAGTTGCCTCCAGTCTTTTAACAGTTTTGTTTAATGTAGGTGTCCTCGGTCAATGTATATTACCTGCTAGCAAATGACACTGTTGATGACATAATCTGGTATGTTTGTACTCAATTCTTTTACTTGACAATATTGCCTTTGATAAGGGAGACTCTCAAGTCTGTTAGCTGTAAACAAGGTTTAAGTAGGATATTGATGGTTGGTATTTCCCTTTGTAGGGATGTTGTTCAGAACAAGTTGGAAAACTTGGGACAGGTTACCTTTTCTCTTTCAAATTTAACATACGTCCCATTATTGAATTGTTTTTTTAAGATGACCATTCATTCATGCTTAATACACATCCATACATGCCCCAAGTTGTAGTCTTGTCTAGAACCCCACTCAACATAACTAACAGTACCTAATACCAATTCTTTCTTCCTTGTTGGTTCTAACACGAGAAATTTCTCTGGCCTTCTAGATGCTTGATGGCCAAGAGCGCACACTGGAAGTCTCAGGTGGCCAGCCAAAAAGCAGTCCTGCGAAACAGAGAACACTTGACTCTTTTGTGAAGCGTTGTAGCAATAGGGATGACTTTGAGCATCAGCCCCAGTTAAAATACCCCCGGCATGGCGATTGACTCCACAAATTGACGTATAGTTAGTGTATATATGCACATGCACATAACTATGAGGCGTGAAAGGGCTGAGAGCAAAATGAAGCATGTACTAATGTGTGCCATATATGGTCTTGTATTGATGTGTCTCGTACAGGGGCACCTGAACTTTGAATGGGATTTGTATCTTGTCCTTCGATTTATGCTGTGGTGAGGGCTAAACATTGCTTTAATAGCAGAATTATGAATGTCATTATGCGGCTTTCTCCTGCTAGAGTTCTGTGAATATTATGTTGCACAACCTTTGCAAGTTGCGGTGATGAACAACCATCGAGTGCTAAAAAAATGTCTTGTGCTCCTTGGCAAAACTTTCTTGGTTCCTTGACAGCTTGACTGGTACTTACTATATTTACACAGATAATGTATCAATTATAGTTCATAACTGGAGTAAGGCCTTCTATCAGCAGCACCAAATACAACACAATCCTAAACTCAAAAGGACACTAGCCGAACGAGTAAATTAGACCTATATCCACCCAATTGACTAGCATCAACCATTCTAAGATGCAGCAGTCATACCGCATTCCTTGTGCTTTTCTCCCATAAAGTTGGCCACAATTGAACCCACATCCTCAAAACCAACCCCGATGCAAAGAGGATTACTAGGTACCCTCACAGAATCATCTACACGCTCTGCTTGGACACCAACACCAGAAGAATTCAAAATCCGGACGTTAGGACCATCCCTGCACTTGCCCATGCACTTGCGTCCAATAACAGAAGCTTCAGAACCGAGTACCCTCTGAAATTCATCCAATAATGCTGCAGCCCCAGATTTCTTACACTTACCACCCATGCACACCTCAACCTTGTTAACCAAAGATACTCCTTCACCAGCCATACCTACACTGCAACTTGTATTAGTACTTGTTCGCTTAGTGAAGCACGGCTGTTCAATATGCCGTAAATAACTTCCAACACCACCTTCTTCCTCGATGGGCGGCCCCTTTTGGTTCACTGTACTTGGAATGGTTAATGATGCGTGGGCCTCTCGAATAAGCGATTGCATCTCAGTTGCGCTCTCTTCTTCGGTCAGCGTGCTCAGAGGTTGTAATGTTGCTTCCTGCATAACTAGTCGCAATTCATCTACAACTGGTGGTGCAAGGGCAGCTGCACTTCTGAGGGAGCTCATGTCAACCACCTCTCCGCATTCACTGTCGCTTGATTCTGAAGAAGAAGAACTAGAAGATGACATTTCACAGTCGAGCCTCTTTTGCATAAGAGCAGCAGATTTCAGCTTGGCTTTCTCTTCTTTCCTCTTCCTCTTCAGCTCCTCCTCCTCAGCTTTCAGCTTTTGTAGCTGTCCAAGTAACAACTCTGTTGCTTCCTGCACACAAGACATCATTACGCAGAGCAATTTACTTGTAGGGTTAAAAAAATAGCGAAACAAATGGATATTGTAATTTTCACTTTGCCACAGGTAATCAAGATATCTTGAATTAATGTTATTCAATCCTGACAGGGAGCTTGATAGCATGGTAATTTAAGATATTGCAGCCACTGAACTGTTTAGTAACAGGAAGATTAAAGTCCAAATTAAGTGAATTAACTTAGCAATTGGTTTACACCGCCCTCAAAGCTGATGAAACACAGAGAAGGCGGAATTTTCTAGAGGCATTTAACATATGATATGGATCAATAGTTGACAAGACATCAAAATTCAAGTCAAACAAATACAGGAAGGGCTTACATTTTTCTACAACGATGCTAAAAACAAAATTAGAATGAATCTAACAGGAGAAAGAAAGAAAACCCACAAGGCAAATTGAACGATTATTACTAGTAATATAATATATACTGGTAGTATTAAGTTACTACGCACCGATATCATCATCTTCCCTTGGACTTGATCGACCAAACCATGATTATCATCCAAGCCAAAACCACCAGCTAGGTCGGAGAACATGTACAAGTCCCTTGACAGACCTTGAACCAATTTCAATCTCTTCTTCATCATCTTCTTCTCCTCTTTCAGGAACATGGATTTGTCGTTTGCTTTAGCCGCCTTGTCAATTTTCCCACTACCACACGTAATCCTCCCCATCCGCGTTGTTGTTCGTTCGGAGGAGGTGTAATACTGCAAGTGTCCCTCGTCAGAAAACATGGCGACCCTCCTCTTCCTCCTCCTTGAACCCAAAAGCTGATTGTCACCGGAAGACAGCCGGTGGTTTCTTCTGCCATCATCAAAAGACAAGACGGAAAGAGAGGCGGGTGAGTTACAGTAGATCTCCATACCGGAGGATGAGGAGCCGATTAAAATCGGAAGCGGCCGGAAAACGGTGCCGGAGACATCCATATCCTACAATAGCAGGAGGAGATTAATCGATCCTCCACAAGTTTCAATTTCAAGTTTCGGATTGTTCTTTTTGTCAAAAACGGTTGCGAAGAAGTGGTGTTCGGACTTCGGAGGCAATAATGGAGTCGGGATTGAATAATGTATATCTGTTTCCCTGACGTGGGTGTATTGGATTGGTTAACAAGTGTGTAAATCCGACGTGGAAGTCGATGTCTGCTCAACAGCTTGTGGCGCGCGATCGTTATGGGTTTCCCACGCTCTTCCCCATGGCGGACACGCTTATTTCATCAATCTTTATCGTTTCATTTTCTGATGGGGATGTATAGTAACATGCTGGTGCTACGTTGACTGCCAACTGGACAATTCTTTTTTTTCTTTTTTTTTGGGGTGCAACGGAAATTCAACCAAACACATCCACTCGCTTTTGACCGACATTTAACTTTTTTTTTTTTGGTAATTCAAAGTTTATTGCACAAGAACAAAAATAAGATCCAAAGGGCAAACGAGAGTAATTTTGTTGATCCTCCTTAAAAAAGGGTCAACAAAATCCTCTCTTCTATTGGTATAAATCTCACCACTTTGTGATGTCGTGCTTACCAAAAAGTGCATTGCAGACATCACATTGTGGTAAGCATGACATCACTTTATGATGAAACTCACACATTTTAACCAATAGAATTGAGGGTTAACAAAATTGCACTCGGCATATCCCAAAGCACTCAGCCAAGCACAAACCGCAAGACTGAGAAAACAACTCCACAATAGATAGAAACTAAGAACAATCAAAGCAATGAAACCCAAAACAAACCTATACAAGCTCAAAGACCCGGAAAGAGAGATTCCAAGCTATACACAACAATTTATTATTGCCTGACTTCCTAATCTTCCTTCAAGAGCTAACATAAGCTCGGATGTCCGAAGAAATACTCATTATGACTTGATCAACATTTGCTCGTACGTGTTGAAAAACACGGTTATTCCTCTCCCTCCATGGGTGATATATGGTAGCAGCACAAGACAATTTAACAAGAAGATGTTTCAACTTAGCACTCCCACAGTGATTTCGCAACCATTCAAATTCTGCAACTAAATTCAGGCAAGATCTGTGACAGTCATTCTTAGCCAGAAAATGTTTCCAAACATGCGAAGAAAACGAGCAAGAGAAGAATAAATGCCCATGGGATTCAGTGTCTTGGTCACATAGCACACACAAGTCAGAATCAATCATACCCCAACTGAGCAACCTATCTCTAGAAGCCAACCTCCCCAGAAAGCACATCCACTTAATGATAGCCCATCGGGGAACATGATGTTTGAACCAAATTACTCTACGCCAATCTACATCAAGAAAGCACTAGAACGAACAGCATTCCAAGCAAACTGAATAGAATAAACACCAGAAGGGGACGGAGACCATCTAACTGAATCCTCACTCGTCATTTACTTGGAATATTGCTAACAATATCCCTAACCATAGTAGATCTGGCCCGACACCATTTCCATCTAGCCCCATCAATCACAGAGGAAACCTTTGCATTAGAGGAACTCCTCAACATAAAGCCAAGCCTTTCACCAAATGTCAGATATTCAACTTGCTGATTATTTTCCTTCTTGGCATGCAGAACCCAAATATAAGTAGTAGTATCTCGTTATCGGATTGGTTCGGTTCGGTTGGTTTTTGTACGGAACTGCAAGGACCTGTATTTTTATAAAATATTCCGGAAATAACATTGGGGCAATGTGAGGAAATGAAATTAGATTAATGTGGGGTTAATGTGGAGTTGTGAAATGCACATGGGTGTCTTTAAAACACCTTTGAAACCTTAGGGGTGTAAGTGTAATGTGTGATGTGTATATACAAGTGGGTGTGTTAGATTTGAAGCAAAATCTATATCTCTTTCTTCCTCACATGTGCCGTCCCACTCCTCCCCCATATTTCTCTCAAAATTCCTCCAAAAACCCTCCACAAAATTCACCTCTCACTCTCAAATCTCAAGATCCAACCAAAGATCCATCTTCTACACGTGATTTGAAGTCCGGGTCACCGTGGGTTTGCTTAGAACAAGCACATTTCAAAAGCTAGGGTTTTTCATTTCCTACACATTTCAAGCTCAATCTTTGAGGTATGAGACAATTTCTACTCCCTCTAGTTGTATTTTGTTGATTTGTTGCATGTATTCTTGAGTTACCCATAAATTTCTAGTCAATCTTGAATATCTCTATGAATATGGGTTTTGATCTTGTAAATCTTGTATCTCTATGTCCTCTTAGTGTTTGGGTAGTATTTGAGGCATTTTTCTAATGAATTTCAAGTTGTTTTTGCTTGGGTTGAACCCCCCTTTGAAATATGAAAATCTGTCTAAATTTTCCACAAAACGACATGGTATCAGTACCCCCGCGTCCGGGTATCAATACCAGTCGGCTCTGTTTTTTTGTTGTGCATCTGGTATCAATACCCCATTTTTAGGTATTTATACCAGATGACTCTGGACACTAAAATTGCTTCGAGTTCTTTCTTTGACCTTCGGTTGTCTTGGGCCCTCTCCAATATCTTGTTCACTTAAAATATTGCCGACATCCTTGTTGATTGAGTTGGTTGCTTGGCATTCCTTTGGCCTTCGGTTGGGTGGTTTGACAGGGTACTTGTCATATCCACATATTACCCTTCAAAACTCGTTGGAAATCTTGTTCTAACTAAGTTCCCATAACGTTGATTGTTTTCTTAAGTCCCATGGTATTTGAACATGTTCTTGAACACTAGACACGTGATGAAATGACATGAAGGACATGCACCACTTTGAATTGGTTTGACACTTATTGGCGAAAATTTGTGACGATTTGAGCAAAATGTGACGCATGTCAGTGTTTGATGAACGTTATATATTGAATGGATGAAAATGGTTTTACGAAAGGGTGCACGAAGCCCACGAAAATCCGGCAGGGGTGCACGAAGCCCACGGAATCCGGCAAAGGGATTAATTCCCTATTAAAACAAGTGGATATTTTTATGAAATGTTTGAAAGTGAAGTATGTTATAAATGACACTGTATTTTGGTGAAATCGGATACTTGGATACACTTTTGGACACGTTTTTCAGGTACTCGGCAAGGAACATGAATTGGATGCTTGGAGTGTGAGTGCATGACATGAAACTTATTTGTTTATGAAGTTATTTTATCCTCTCCATACTTAGTATATTTTGGGAGATGATCATGTAACTTTAATTTTCTTCAATCTTTTGACCATTCGGAACTATGTAATAACTTACAACCTTTGATACTTATGCATGTGAGTACGGATATCCTTGGCTAGTGGCACATTAAACTTTGACTTTGGGATTTGTATATTTGACCTTGACTTTCCAACGGAAGTTTGTATGACTTTTGACTTGTCCTACGTGGATTTTATATGTATTTTGGTTATTAAAAATGAGGGCGTGACAGGAACCAATACAATTGGGTTTCCATTTTCAAGAACATCAACCTATTGGAGTACTAGTCCATCCGTCCCAAAAAGTTTCTCCTACTTTCCTTTTTTGGTTGTCCCAAAATATAGGGCCAATTTAAAATTTTCGACAAAGGAAAGTTGATAAAATTCTATTTATGCCCTTGAGATGTTTTTTTTTTTTTTTGGTCAATAGAGAGAAATATATATATATTTTTGGTCAATAGAGAGAAATATTATTAATAACGCTATTACACTGTGTTATTGTCGTTACATAATGGAGGACGTCGGCGACGGGCGAATGCCAGAAATGAGGCTAACTTGTCACGAGATAGCATCAGGCCTACAGAACAGAATACATCGACGGAATTAATAGCAGAAAATTAACAAAACAACAATAAAACTACAGATTTGCAACCGCCGATACGATGGATATTGCCGCCCTCTCTCGATGAAACTGCTGCCTCCAGACCACCAACTCCACGCAACAGCCAAACAAATAGCCCACAACTTCCAACAAGGCAACAAACATAACAATATCCTCACTCTCATCCTTTGCTCGAAACAAACACAACAATAACCTTCCTCCTATCCTATGCTCAAGCTGCAAACACAACCAGTTAACCTAAAGAACAACAATAGTGGATTCCGACAGATTAAAACCAAGAATTTTAGAAAAACCTTTGAAAAACCATGAAAAATGAAAACCCATTTAAAAAAAAAAAACACTGCTCGGCAACAGCCGCATGCAACGGAGAGCGGCAGAGGTATGGCCCGGAGGATTTGTTGTTGATTGTGTGAGAACTAAAACTGCATAGGTAAGGGTCGGAGAGGATTTGTTGTTGATTGTATAGAACTGCTTGCAACACCAGAACCAAAGGCCAAACTGTGTTCAGGACCAAAACCCGATATCGGGCCAAACTCAAACCCAACACAAACAGAGGCCCAAAGACAATGGCTGTGACGAATAGAACGGCTATTGTAGTAGTGAAGGCTTATCGGAGCTCAAACGGGCAATGCATGCGCACAGAAACTGGCCGAGACCATAAACACGTATACTAATCTACTAATTTGCATGTTATAACTCTTTACTCCAAGGCCCCTAAATCTACCAACTAAATAAATAAGTACTTATGACAATTTCTAACGACACAATACACGTGAGTCCCAACACGCTCGAACAATAGTACAAAACTTGGGCATGATCAACTAAATACTGCACACACACACACACACACACACACACACATACATATATATACATATATACATATATATATAAATCCATGCCTCACAAAACTAAATCAAGGATGCCAATTTTTGTCCCATAGATATGTAGACTTACCATTGCCAATAGTATGCAGTATATGAGGCCTAGCCAATTCTCTAATATTCAATATTCTTTGCCAAGCCCAAGAGCAGATGGGGCTACGTTACCAGTCCAAAAACTTCTACTTTTTACATGATATATGTGTGAATCCATTGATAGCATAACTTATGTTTGTTTGCAAAAATATAACTATATGTACTTCATTAACAATGCTGCATTCCACCCCTTAAGCCTCTTGATTCTCGTACACCTTCTTGTTTTGGATTACATAAATTCACCCAAGCTACCTTTGCCACATTAGATTTAAGCTAGGTGCCTAAGGACAAAATTGGGTTTAAAGTAATTACTTATGCTCATGATTATTGGTGCAGGGCTTTCTCATCCATCGAAACACCTATCATTGTTCCTTGAAGTCGAGTATTTTGACGATTCAGGTGATTCAAGTTAGTTGGTTGGTATCAAATTAGTGATTCCGAAACCCGAAGTGGTTAAGACCTTAGTGGTCCAATGCTCTAATAACTGAAAGGTAATGGGTTAGCCATATTTTGTGACCCACAACGACTTCTATGGAGATGGTAGTATTTTGACCCACAACGACATCATCAGTGGAGGGTGATGTCTAACTCTATTGTTGCTCATCTTGGAATGGAACATTATCTTCATTTCCAAAATTCATTTTCTATCTTGCATTTAGATGTTTATGGAACCAATTATAAAATGAGAACTAGAAGAGAAAAAGGAAAAATCAGACCAATTGTAAACTGGATTGAGGGTTTTGTTCTGTTTTTCTCCTCTACTCTTTTGTCTTCATTATGATGTGTGATGAAAGGGCTTTGATTTTCATTTTTAATTCACGAAAGTTTTCTAAAATTTGTTGGTATTACACTACATGAGTTGGGTGTCGGAAGAGATGAGATACTTGTATCCTAGTAGAAGGAGTGGAAAACAGGTGACCAAGAACGGGGTTTGATGTGTAGTCTGTAATGATAGCGAAAAAAATCAAGAAGGCGAAGTAAATGAACTAAAATCCCTACATGAGTGGAGCTATCTTAGTTTGGTTGAAGGAGGGTATATTGTCAATGCAGAGAGAGGGTATAATTGTCGTCGCCTTGATATTGTCCTTTTCAAATCTTAACTAATTTATTTTTTGTTTAATGATTGTTTCACGGCTCAAAATCATCCTTCAGGGGTTTGGTTATCATCAGAACTTATATGGGCATCGTTGGAGTTGCATACACCAGATCGTGGTTTGACTTGCGTGATCAGCTCGAAGATTACTCTAATGAACCGACTGTATCCTAGAAAATGTGTGAAGCAAGAGTTTATGGTATCCTACAATTGGTCTGAATTTTCCTTTTTCTCTTTTATCCCTCACTTTACAATTGGTCTGATGTTCCATAAATATCTAAATGCAAGACAGAAATCGAATTTTGGAAACGAAGATAATGTTCCATTCCAAGATGAGCAACGACAGAGTTAGACATCACCCTCCACTGATGAGGCCTTTCACAGTCATCATCGGCACCGGAAAAGGTCTTGATGACATCGGGTTGTGTACTAGGAGAAGGTTGGACTTGGATCTGGATCGGATTTCAGAAACGATCGATTAAAAAGAGAAGGAAAATTCTTTTAGCACAGGAGAGTATATATAGGAAAGAGGAAAGTAAACAAGTTCACATCTGAAGTGGATCTGTAAGCGAACACAAGGATGATAAACAAGGAAAGGTGGAATGGGTTGGGAGCAAAATTGTCAAACTACAGAGATTAGTCGTGGCACTAAAAAAGCTAGTCATGCCATTAGGGCCACCTTTCAAAAAATTTACATCAATGACGGAACTAGAATGAGTTAAATAAGCATACCAATTTGAAGCCGATAGTCCCATACTTGAAACCTTTGGCTGAAATTTTTTTCATCATGCCATAAAGGCCTGAAGGTTGAAATTTTTTATATCTTCCATATGTGAAAATTAGGAATCTCATTGTGAGAAATTGAGATTCGAAGCTCTCTACATGCTGGGTATCATTGGATAAAAATTCCTCTTTTAACATGTGAATATTTGCCCAAAAACCTAGCTCCATTCTCTGCAAGAAAACTACCATCTCCATAGAAGTCTTTCTAGGTCACAAAATATGGCCAACCCATTATCTTTCTATTATTAGAGCATTGGACCACTAAGGTTTTAACCACTTCGGGTTTCGAAATCACTAACTTGATACCAACCAACCAACCAACTTGAATCACCCGAATCACCAGATGCTCGACTTCAAGGAAAAATTATAGGTGCTTCGATGGAGGAGAAAGCCCTGCACCAATAATCAAGAGCATAAGTAATTACTTTAAACCCAATTTTGTTGTTAGGCACATAGCTTAAATCTAATGCAGCAAAGGTAGCTTGGGTGAATGTAATCCAAAACAAGAAGGTAAACAATAATTAAGAGGCTTAAGGATTGGAATGCAACATTGCTAATGAAGTACATATAGTTATATTTTTGCAAACAAACATAAGTTATGATGTCAATGGATTCACACATATCATGTAAAAAGTAGATGCTTTTGGACTCGTAACGTATCCCCATCTGTTCTTGGGCTTGGCAAAGATTATTGTTGGCTAGGCCTCGTATATTACATACTATTGGCAATGTGTAAGTCTACATATCTATGAGACAAAAATTTGGCATCCTTTTGGACCTTTAAGACTCCGGTGGTGTGATAGTCACCCCATTTGTCCCAACTTGCGTAGGAATGCCCATGTTAGGAGTCTTGTTAATGGGAATCAATGGATTTGACCACCCATTCAAAATTATGTGGTCTTAGATAGACTGAGAATAATATGCCTAGTTATTCTCATAAGCCAGATATAGTAGACATTGTTATGTGGAAACTTTTCAACAATGGAATATTCTGCACTGGTACTGCTTAGAATGCTACGAGGACTTCTTCTCCTTCAGTTTCCTTGGACAGTTTTATTTAGGTTTAGCCATCATATGCCAAGGATGGGTTTTATTTCATGGCCTTCTAGCTAGAATAAGCTAGGAACTAAAGATAGAAAGCATGGTATGCTCCCTAGTATGGTACTGATTGGGTGTATTGAGACCATGATTTAGAGAGTCATCACATTTATTCCTTCAATGTGAGTATACTAATTGGATCTGGCTTCAAATTTTTGTTGTACTATTTAGATTGCCTAGAAAATAGAAAACACAATCACACATAAACACAAATGGATTTTACATGGTTCCCCAAATCGGGTGCGTCCATGGGGAATTGTATCATGTCAATATATGGAGAAGGGATTACAATTACTACCATGCTTAGAGTTTATCTGATTCTCTTCACACTTGCACACTGATTTCATATACATAGCAATACATGTATACGTTAGCCCCTTGAGAAAGTAGCTTGACCTAAATGACCTCATGGCTTAAGTCGTGGTCTTTTCAATGGCCTTATGGACTGGTCTAGAGCTTCATGGCCTTTCAAGCAATTCAGCTAGATTAGAATGCATTTATCTAGTGGGAAGCAAAGGAAAGGAAGTCAAATCTCCACAAGTTTCTTGTTGAAACTATGTGTCTCACCATTTACCATCTATGGTGGGATTAAAAGTTGAGAATTTTCAAAAGGCAAGAGCAAACATTAAAATGTTGTGCTAACCATCCCAAAGCAGGTTGTTCAGAGCAGGATCATCTCCATGAATAGTACACTTATTGCAAAAGATGCTGCTCTAGTCCAATTTTGAGGTTTGACTGTTTAATCTAATGTTGTTCAATAGCTAGACGATTGTTGTTGTTAAGTAGATTAGAGTCGAGTGTTTTCAAATCGGGATACGTACTGTGTATCGTTTTTCTCATTTTATAAATCGTATCGGGATATGTATCGCATATCTTAAGATACGTTTGATGGAAGAGTTGGATTTTCTAATGTTTAGTTAGACAATATTTTGGAGGAACGAGAAATAGTTAAGGCAAGGGTAGGGAAGGAGGATATTTATATTACACTTAAACTCAAAACTATTTTTTTTGTTTGGTACAAAATGACTAGAATCTATCCCTATTTATACTATTCAATGGAAGAGTCTAGTTCAAATCCATATAATGGTCTAGTCCAGAGATATTTTCATATAATATAAACTTTGAAATAGATTCTAGAATCGCAGATGTAACTAATTCTAAAAAAAACTAGATATTTCACAAGGATATCGTAGAATTTCCAGAAAATAGATATTATACAAGTTCTAAAAACTAGATATTTATGTCTATTTCAATAATTTCGTTTATCTTTGAACTTTGTCAATTGGGCTTATTAATATACGATTAAAAAGTAGTTATACCTAATGACATCAAAACACTATACTTACATTTAAAAAAAAATTAACGCATCTACAAGGGCCTTGAGCATAATTTGGGTTGAATTCGGCAAACTACTCACTACATGGATCATTGAGATTTACAAGTAGAAAAACACTGATAATAAAAGATTTCATCTGATTCTGATGAGCCATGACGAAAATTAAGTAAACACAAAAAAAGACATTTGCAAGCAACAGTACTAAAAAAGAAAAAGGTAAATCAACATTGTGGATGGAATTAAAACAAAAATGAAAAGGAAAGATGCATGAATTCTCCATTAATATTACTCCTACTACGTATGAAGTAAATCCCAGGCAACTACAGACTAAAAGTGGATTAAAAGGAATTTTGGATTTTCCTCTAGATATATTAGCTCAAATTTGAGTTTGATCTTAACGAATTAACGTACTGCTAACTTATGTTCACAGACTACAAGAAGAAGGATATAAAATATAGCATGTGAACCCAACAGTGTATTGGACTCCTGTTTTATAATTTGCGGAGCAATTAATCTTTGCAAAATGCATAATAAGGTGTACGGTGTTCATAACCTCAACCTTTTGGAATCATTAATTTCATCAAAATTAAACTTCTTGTATTAAATCCGGGTAAGAAAAAAGTGCAATTCAATGGGGACCTGCAATGCCTGACCGTCCATCACTATAATTAATGGTAAGGATATATTTATTACTCCAACAATTAACAGTAAGAGTTTATTAAGGATAAGATTTCTGTGAGTCTAATAATTACGAAGATGGACGTCATGGACGTCTGCAGTACACCACATCCCTCAAGTGCTCTGGCACTTGTGGACCGGAAATCCAATTGAATGTTTTTTTTTTCTTCTCATTTTTTGGGGCTGGGGTCAGCTGCTGTGTGGTGGGGTTCAGCCAGTGACACCAATAAGGCTGAATTTGTTAAAAGATTTTATAAGAAACCCCATAAAATCCTTACGGCAAACTCAACCTAATTATTTGGAATCACCTTGAGACTGAAAAAAAAAAAGAGGGAGATATTTTGCCCCATCGGAGGAAGGGAGGGAAAGAGGCATAATTAACACGACACTCCTAAAAAAATAAAAGGTCGACCGGAGAGAGTAGTTCTTGGTCTTGGTGGTTGGTGTTGTTATAGTCCGGCCACTTTTACTTTCGAGCCTGAAGTGTTTGGGGGTCCGGTGTGGTGTGGTGTGGGAGTGGCTTCCCCGGAGTGACCTCTTTGGACCGCCCTGGACGCTGAAGGTAAGGGGGAGTCGCTGTGGCCTCACCGTGATCCTGGCCGCTGAGCAAAGCAAGCAACCTGCACACTGAA
>JAXBDA010002985.1:0-38039 GCA_036023075.1 Gaultheria prostrata | reverse complement strand
ACTAATATAGTTTGGTAATATAAGTATTAAATGAGAGCAATTTTAACTTTAAATTCATTTTTTTATGTGACATCATCAATTTCCGTTAGTTTTTTAACGGAATGCTAACGGAAAAGGTTCTAGGGGGAATCTTGATATTGTCAGCAAAAGCAAGGGAGGTCAGTGTCATTTCAGAAACCTCAGGGGAGGTATGTGTTTGTGTCAGAAACCTCAGGGGAGGTTACTGATAATTACCCCACTTTTATATATAGGCACTTTGAATTTTGTCTTTTCCAATTTGAAATTAATAGGAGTACAACACCATCTTGAACATACTATAAATACTAGTAAAATTTTGGAGTGCATACACGAAAAACTATTTTCTTATTTCTTTTGTACATTTTTCAAAATTTTACTATTTGTTAGCTGGCATTTTTACTTTCTTTCATCTTCTCTTTAAAAAAATGAAAAAATGAAAAATATTTTTCTTCCTTTTTCATTGGACGACTAAACTAAAGAGAAATAACGAGCTTTCTCTTATAGTATTTCCCTTCTAAATCTAATGTAGTATATTTTATTTTATTTTCCTTTTGTAACAGGTTCCAAACACACTCTAAATTTCGAGGATTTGAAGGAGATGAATTACCTAAAAGCGTGCTTGTGCGAGTCCATGAGGCTCTATCCACCCGTCTACTGGGACTCCAAACACGCGACGAATTCTGACCGGTTACCAGATGGGACGGTGGTCAATGAGGGCGACAGAGTGACGTACTTCCAGTACGGAATGGGGAGGATGGAGGAGTTGTGGGGGAAGGACTGGCCCGAGTTTAGACCGGACCGGTGGTTTGATGAACCGGCCGGAGAAGAAGGCTGGGGAACAATGAAGGTAGTCAGTCCATACAAGTTTCCGGTTTTTCAGGCCGGTCCTAGGGTGTGTTTGGGGAAAGAAATGGCATTTATTCAGATGAAGTATGTGGTGGCTTCGGTTCTGAGGCGGTTTGAGGTTTGTCCGGTTCTGTCTGATGAACCGGTTTTTGTGCCTCTATTGACGGCTTGTATGGCTGGTGGGTTCAAAGTTAGTGTCCGAATAAGGGGAGACTGTTGTTGTTAACTTATATATAATTATTAATAGCATGTAAATAGAAATTGTATGTAATTACAAAAATAAAGAAAAATAATAGTAGTGCCCAAAAAATTAGAGGGATGATATCAATTCTAGATGTGCAAAAAGGTGGGCTGAATTGAACCAGCCAAGGGCGGAGCTGTGTAAGGGCCGGGCGGGGTCCTCCGGAATCGATTATATGATATCTAATTTTGAGTTTTATTGATATTATTAAAGTAATAACTGCTTATAATCTTAATAATTTTGGTTCAATTTCACAAAAAATAAGTCATTTTACATCTTCATTTCTCATGTGAGAAAGCTTGTGCAATTGTTGGTACAAGTATTAGTATCTATAGCAAACCTCGAAGAAATAAGAGTATATAACAGAATGATTCCCATATTTTTACTGCATTAGGTTGGAAGAATTTCAATGTATAATGGTATTATATTGGAAATCGAAAGCTCCATCATATAATAAGTACTATATGTATAGATTAAAGTTATACCTATTAAGCTGGTCATCTTAGACCAAAATCCTGACTTTCTATCATTGGAATCAGCGTAGCAACCCCTCAATCAACTGAGCAATCCACCTGACCTAAATTATTTAGACCTAACCTATAGCTTCCCGGCCGAGAATTGGAATATTAGTTTATTGCCATGTCACAGGCTTCATCACCAGGCCCCACATAAAGTGCAAGTTAAATTGGAGTCCTATCTCCCAGCAATCTAGTCTCCAATATTGGACTCAAGACCGATGGTACGTAGAGGAGAAATTACTTTATGTTAGCATATCCAACCACTTGAACTACCACCTCCGTGGTAAGGATAAATGAATTCGATCTACATATATTTTCAGGAAAATTGCACGCGAAAAATTTTACTTGCTCTCTTTTTTTTTTTTTGTATTGTCAAAATTAAAGTTGACTTGCTCTTGGAAGCAGTATTGTTACGTACTCTATCACAATCTGACAATCGTTATTTCATCGCTTTATAGTTTATAGTACAAATCGCATTTTAATTCTTTGAACTTTTTTCTTGCAAGTGTTCCAATTTTTTGGTTCACTTTAAAATTAATTGATTGACTGACGAATATTTTTGGGACTCCCCGTAAAATGTTCATTCACCTAACTTGACAATGATAGCATTATGACACAAGTTTACTTCATGATACTGTGAAGAGAGCGAGCATCTCCATATCTCTATATTTTCCTTCAAATCTATTATTTCACATTTTTTTTTCCTCCATTTCACATTTTATGGTGATAAATAGCAACACGGAATGTCCCATGATCAATCCTCCAAAATGGTGGGTCCAACCCTCCATACACGGTTTGTCCTTTAAATATGGAGGGTGGAGGAGTCCAATCCTACATTTTGAAGGGTTGATGGGATACTCTGTGTCACTATTCATCTCCACAAGTGTAAAATAGAGGGGAACATGCATGTGAAATATGGGAAGGGCTGGAGTTGTTTTTCCTCTGTATATGAAGAAACAGAGGGTGGATTGGAAATGCCCGAAGAAGGGAAAACCAACACTCCAGCGAAAACCAACACGCATTTGAGAGATTATTAAGTGGTAGAGGGACACGACTTTGTTTGGTACGGTTTTTGGGGTAATGAATAGAGAGATATAGATAGAAAAACGTGAGCAATAATTGGAAAGAAAACATACTAGACACTGTGCACAAAAAAACTCGGGTAATTAGTTCTAGAGACCCAAAGCCAACACAGTCCATGCCCCAATCCATTTGAGCAGGTACACAGTAAAACAATTGAACAATTAGAGAGGTTAACAATGTTGGAAATTATTGGTTAGAATTTCTGTAAACTTCAGTAAATGGAGACAACAACACGACAGTAAAAATTGAAATAATTATGTAAGCATAAAATTAGGAGATTATGAGAAAACTTATATGGATCGAGTCACGCATAAAGCGCTCTCCTTAAAGAAGATACGTCACCGCTTGCACCGAGTTGTATGACATTCTACTCCCAAGATAGAACGATCCTGGAAAAGTTTATGTGCAGCTAAAACTTTTCTCGAACTAAGAACCACCCGTATGCTCAAAATGTATAGGAAAAATATATAGGATGAAACAGGAGTATATTTCTGTGAGAAATTTGTTTTCTTGGAGAATAAGAGTGTTTGCTTTCTATATGTCAAGAAGTAGTCTTTTGCCTTTGAGTTTTATAGGCCCATGTAAAAAGCACGTAGCATGTACAACCATTATAAAACAATATTGGTTACTGCTGATGCAGGCAATGAAGGGAATGGTTTAATGCCATGTGAAGTGGCAGAGAGAAATAAAGGAGCAAGGGGCTGCTCCTTGAACCAAGTCCCAAACGGCCAAAATTAGGAGCATAGATAAGAAGCTTTTTAAAGGAATCCAAAGCCACAATAAATACATACTGCCACCCACCTAATGAATCTCTTTATTAAAATTTTAAAATTAACAAAATATATAACAAAAAATTCACTTGGAGTGTGGCCATGAATGGGTATGTATTCCATAGTTTTGGGACATCACGAGGTATGCCATGGACACTTAATAATTGCATAGGGAAATGAGGCAACATTTGTGACTATTTGTCTCAATTAGGGTTCATTATGGACCAGGGGTGGATGCTACGCACCCCTCAACCATCCGATCATGTTTTAGACGGTTCGGATGGATGTGGCAATTTTAATTTATTTTTAATTTATTTTTACTAGTAAAAAATCAAAATACATCCGGGTCGTTCAAAACATGATCGGATAACCGAGGGGTGCACAGCACCCACCCCTTTTCCGTTCATTATAATAGGGTGCTCTTACAAGTTGATCATTGTCAACTGGTTTTGCTCTTTGGGTTCGGTGTGACAGACAGGGGCGGAGGCACCAAGAGACAAATGGGGTCAATTGACCCCACTGAGTTCCAAATTTCTGTAGGGATAGTTATCGTTTTGCCTAGATTTTTTCTATTTTGACCCCACTTTACATCTCATTTTTTGCCCTAACCTATAGTTTTGCCCAGATTTTTTCAATTTTGACCCCACTTTACACCACCTTTTTTTGCCACAACCTATTTAAGAGGTTTGGTACTTAGAAAAATAAGGGGCAAAATAGAGGTTTGGTACATTTAATTATTAATATACGTCTACTTTTTGTTTAACTTGTTAATCTAACTATTTTTTCTAGCAAATCGGAAAAGTGAATCGCACATAGTTCAAATTTTGACCCCACTGATCAAAAATCCTGGCTCCGCCCCTGGTGACAGATGATTGTCTAGGAATTAAGTGTCAGCATAGTTGGGATGATTTCCCTAGTTGTGATATTGCATGCTCCTTATCTTTTTAATCTTTGAACCAGGTCAAAGATTAATAAAAAAAAATTATTGTTGAAAAAAATTTGAGTTGACCACAGCCCATTTGAGGACAGCCCGTCACTGTAGTAGGCGGGAACTCCCTCAATGACACCGATGGAGAAACTACGTTGGTTGTCTCTTCTCGTCCTTTTACTTGGCAAAAAAAAGGGTGTACTGCGTACATGGTGAAAGGAAAAACAACACAAGTTGAAATTTTCTAATTATTATTTCCTATCTCTCATGCTCATTCAGTCCTTCAAGGGAAAGAGAGAAAATTTTGGGTACAGGGAGGGTACCACCCTCTCGACAAATTCGAGCCGTCCAACAATGCAACCAACGGTCCGGATTAAAAGTGCAGTCCAGAAAAAAAAAAAGTGCATTTCAATCCGGACCGTCCGATGCATATTTGGACGACCCGGATGTGCCGAAGGCGTACCACGTCACCCATACCCATTTGCACCCAAAATTTTCTCATTCCTTCCTATCTCTCATGCTCATTCAGTCCTTCAAGGGAAAGCCTACAATATACACTCCTTATTTGTGTGTATATCATATGCACCCTTATAAATATTACAAATCACTTACCTCTTATTAATAAAAGTTACGAAATTATTCGGCCCCTCTCCCAAAAACTACAACCCATATAAAGCCCAATAATAATTTAAACCACCGGTAGGTCCCTTTAAAAAAACCCAGCCCAAATTAAAATTCTAAAAAGCCCATATTCTATTGCGCAGGGTTTCGGTCTCTATTCTCTCTCGTATTACCGACAAAACCCTAGCTCATTTCTCTTCATTTGGAATTTGGAACCCATCTAGCAACAGCAGCAGCAGCAGCCATGGTCAATATCTCTCCTTTCTTTTCTTCCTTTACCTGTATCAGTACATCTATCTCAACGTCTGTGAATGTTTGTTTTCTGACCCATTGTTTGTTTCTGTTTTTTTTTTCTTTTTTCTCCCAGGTGAAGTATTCGAGGGAACCGGATAATCCAACCAAGTGTAGGTTTTTTTAAATCATTACCGGTTGTTAATTTTAGTCAAATATTTTGATGTTTGGGTTTAGTTTTAATTCTCCTTAGAAATTGGTAAACAGAGGATTTACAGTAAACTCCATTGATATGTAATTTCATTAAGAGAAAAATACCGTCTTATCCTGTTGTGGGTCTTTAATTATTTGTATGCACCATTGATGACTTATGATATGTTTGTTTTTTCGGGGTGCCTTTGACTCAGCTTGCAAAGCTAGGGGATCTGATCTCCGAGTTCATTTTAAGGTATGAAATATCTGGAGTTAATATTTGGTTATTTTAAGACTTTAGTCATATGGGTTTTGATCCTGCTATCTCTAGTGTTATTTTATCATTTGTATATGAGGCGGGAAATTGTCCATTATGTTTTAGATAGTTCTGGTCTGGGCCTTCCATTTTTACTGATAGAGCTGGGTTAATATGGGTATGCGATTGTGTTGAGAGTTGAGACTGGAGATGAATCAGACTGTTAACCGTCACTGAATTGAGATATGAAAGTTATGGGTTGGATCCAGATAATGCAATGTGACGAGTGTTGGCGGTTCAAAAAAAGGGTACTGCTATTTGGAATTGGAACCTTTGGAATGTGTTCCAAGGCTTGATAAAATTTTCTTCCAATGGAACAAAAAAAAAAGATGTATTTTTTTTGTCCTCTAATGTTGTCAAGTGAAAGGAGAGGAAAAATATGAGGAACTCAGCATGTTTAGAAGCACATTTGGTGATGGACATGTAAGTGTCATTAGATGATTACTGTTTACTTTTTGATTCATAGGAAGAATGTTTTGTGGAGGTCGGTCCGTTGGAATCAGCTTTTGTTTTTCTTTCTAAATAAACTTGATGGAAAAAGCAGGGTCTATTGCCTGTTGTTGGTCGGTCTCTCATAATCTTCGGGGAGGGTACTTGCACTGTTATTGGGTGAAGATCTGAAATTTTTTTAGTGACAAAAGGTTCAGTAAAATAATGGTACATTTCAACTGCAGTCTGAATCCTAGTGTTCATAGCGTGGATTTCATGCAGGGTGTGTTATTAGCCAGGGTGTTGCATGGTATACCTTCTCCAAGTTAGGGCAAGAGAGTGCTGACCTCATTCTCAACTAGAATGCAAATCAATGGCGCAAATATTGAAAAATATTCACAAACTACCAAGGGAGAACTTAGGGATAGAGTATTCTGTGGGTCTTAAACTCTCTTCTTTTAGCTAGAGAACTGCTGCTTTGTTTGCCGGTTGAGAACCGAAATAAAATCATAGTGCAAGTCCCAATTCAATTGCAGACAATGCTGTCTATAACTTCGTAGGGAAAGAGTTGTAGAGCATCTTTTATGGGTGTTTTTAATGTGAGTTTGCTTGCCTTCCTGAGGTCAAGCCCTTTTTTGTTGGCGACTGCCCTTTCCTGAAAGAGGTGAAACATTTGACAAAGGGTCTTGAAAGTTGCTAGTATTTCTTTGTGATGGGAGTTTTTCACCTTTTTATGGCATGCTAATGCTAGAAGTAGTCTTAAAACTGTATCCTAACTTTGTTTTGTGGCCTACATAAACTGCCAGTCATGAATCTACCTAATTTTCTTATCAGTTATGTGGTTCTGCAGTAATATCATGGCATCATCCGGTCATGTACCAGTTGTCATTTAACATTGATCTTCATAGATTGCTCAGAGTCACACTGTAGGTTTCATGATGGGTGGTTAAAATAACTTGGTTCCTTCTGAACTGAATTCATGTGTGTTCTCTGCATTTCTATATGCTTGTATTCATTTCTCCCCATGGTCCCTAACTGCATTGTTTTGATTATGTCTTCCCAGAACACCAGAGAGACAGCCCATGCAATTCGAAAGATGCCTCTGACCAAGGCCAAAAGGTATTTGGAGGATGTTCTTGCCCACAAACAAGCCATTCCCTTTACTCGCTTCTGTCGCGGAGTTGGGCGAACTGCTCAGGCAAAGAACCGCCACTCAAATGGTCAAGGACGTTGGCCTGTTAAATCTGCAGGATTTATTCTTGATTTACTTAAGAATGCTGAGAGTAATGCAGAAGTATGTATTCTATTCTTTTGAGCTTGCCCTTCACCTCTTCTTCCTTCATTTGTCTTTAATTGATGTAATCTTACTTTCATGTGTTCCTCAGGTGAAAGGCTTGGATGTCGATACTCTTTACATATCTCACATCCAGGTAAACCAAGCTCAAAAGCAGAGGCGTCGCACATACCGTGCTCATGGAAGAATCAACCGTGAGTGCTTGGTGCCCCTTATTAGTGGACTTGTATCTATTTTTCATGTGCAGTTTGTAACCCATCTCTTTTGTAGCTTACATGTGATCTCCCTGCCGTAACTATTTACCATTTGCAACTTATAACAAATCTCTCTTTTGTAGCTTACATGTCATCTCCCTGCCATATTGAGTTGACTTTGTCCGAGAAGGAAGAACCTGTCAAGAAAGAGGTACTCTATCAAAACTTGTTTGTTGAAATCTTCGATGTATATGTCCCAAGTGATTTACTTCGAGGAAATGATGTTCTCTCTCTGTGCCATGCACATTGACCCAATATTAGCTTGATACTGTAATATTGTACATATCAATCATTTGTATGTAAGATTCAGATAACAACATCTCATGAGTATTGCCATTTTGCAGCCTGAGATGCAAGTGGCTTCAGGAACCAAGAAGAGTAAAGCACTCCGCAGTGGCGCTTCTTCTTGAACAGCAGGGCGATATTTGCAAAGGGGGCAGAATTTTCATTTTTGTCTTGTGTTTGTTGGACCATTTTTCTAAGAAAGAGTTCTTTGAATTTTGTTTTTGTTAGAATGTTGTGGGGAATTAGAACTTTCAGATGGAACTTCATATTTATCTACTTGAAGTATTTTTCGTTTGGACCTTAATACTGTGTTGTGCCTCTTGGAAATATTTTATGTTGTATCGGTGGCTAGGTTATCATTTATCCCACTTATGCGTGATATTGCTTGTCCATGTGAGTTAGTCAAGGTGTGTATAAGTTAATCCGGACATCTTGAATTATCATTAAAAAAAAAATTGATGATCACAAAGTGACAAGTACTACTACTTCTTTGCACAATATAAACAGTTGTGTTATTTTCCAAATTATTGGTCATGATAGGTTCAGAGTTTCGACCTTACAACATCCTTAATGGCTTAACCAAAATTGGATAACCAAAAGTTTCATGATAGCTTTTGGTTATCCATTTAGAGGTGTTAAAGTTAGAAATGTCAAATTTCACATTGGTGTACTTTTTAAAACTTGGATAATTAATGTGCCACATCACTTTTTCAAACTACAAAAATCCCGGGAAACATGTGCACTCCTATACTGAATCTGCCCCTAACCAGGACAATTTGTTTAAGGCTCCTAGAGCAACCGTATTGCTAAGCAAAAAATAAATTAATAAATCTCAGTAACGCATGAGAGACGAAGCTATGGGGTAAAATTTTCTCTCATAAAATTCTGGAATTCTGTACAGTAGAGCAGCAAAGCATTGAGTAAACTAGATACAAAATGTACAGCAATCGTCATGGGTTCCAAACACAACAATCAAAAGCCAAAAAGAAGATATACACCAATTCCCAAATTGACCTAACCTTGAAAGGCAAATTGACCTAAACTTGAAAGGGTTTCAGGTGACCAACAATAAAAAGGAAAATATAGCTATTGATTCTTGAGAATCGTATCTATGGGTATTAGTGCTAATTCCAACTGTGTGATCTTTCAATAAACCAGAACATTTCCTAAAACAAACGAAACAAAACAGGCCATCTTTTCACTCCAAATAGCATCTAACTTTTTCATTTCCACTACCAACTTGTAGCCGAAAAATGAAAATGCTTGTGCCATTCCTTTGTATCTCGTCCGATTCTCCACAAAACATTATATACAAACGAGCATCTGCATGGCTCAAAGAATTCACTGTCAAATTGAGTCGAATCTTTTGCAGAAGCACTCCAAACCTTCTGGAGTGAACCAGTTCTTTTTCATCTATACAATATCACAACCAAGGAAAAACAGTGTCATTCAAAGATAATGATGCCTTGTTCAGAAAAGTGGCACAGCAGTAGTGAAGCAGAACTTACAAAGTAAGGGTAACCTTCAGATATGCTAAAATTTTCGGGAGCACTCTCTATGAATAAGTTTATGTAGTAAAGAACAAAATTACCACACTCCTCAGCATTTCTCTGCTGTGGCACCTGAAAGGTGTTTGAGCATATATGAGCATCACTCTGAAAAATCAAGAAGACATTAAGGCTATATTTATTTGTGTCGACCAATAGCAAAATTATATATAAACCCAAGGGTAAATCATCTCGTCGGACAAATATTGGACAAAACTGCACATCCCCGTGTCTCACAAAATATGTATGTCGCATCAATGGGATGTCCATTAAATTTAATTATTCTTTTTAGGGGGACATGGAAGGGACATGCGAGGGACACCGTAGGGGTTAAATATGCAATATATAAATTCCGGGGGATAAATGTGTATTACTTCAAGTATTTGGGATTTAAAGTGTAATATGATGTATATATGATGCTTGTTTATATATAGTCATGCTTCATGCTTATACATATAACTACATTTCCACTCGTTTAAAATATATATTATTTATTATTTATTTTTGCAGTGCCCCTGCTTTGTCTATGTCACTGTAGGGCTGCAAATGAGCTGAACTGTTCGCGAGCAGCTCGGCTCGGCTCGGCTCGGCTCGGTTCGTTTACTAATCGAGCCGAGCTCGAGATCGAGTTTTGGGCTTGTTTACTAAACGAGCCGTGCTCGGCTCGTTTAAAGAGGCTTGTTAAGTATATTAGTCTGGATCGGCTCGTTTACTACCTAGCCGAGCTCGAGCTCGAATTTTGGGCTCGTTAAGCAAACGAGCCGAGCTCAAACACCTCAAGGCTCGGCTCGGCTCGGCTCGTTTCCAACCCTATTCAGTGTCACCATTTTTTAGAAATCATGTATCATGTGTCCGTGTCTGTGTCAGTATCCGTGCTACATCGAATACGGATGAGTTAATAACAAAACATTTCATGGCCAGCCCTGAGATTTTTGGGGCCCAAAGCAAAACTGTAAACTTTGAAATAACATTACTATAAGATTTACAAAGTACAATATGTTTTTCTAGAGGTGGCAATTTGAACCCATTTAAATAGACCCACCCAAATTATAACCAACTCAAACCCACCCATATCCAATTATGGTTTCTAATTGGCTCACCTAATTAAACCCACTGATTTTTGGGTTTAGATGGGTTGATAATGAGTCAACTTTAAAAAACCCATCAAGCTTGCAAAAGGGAAATTACTGGTGAGATTGTTGTAAAGGAGTATCTTGATACTAAAATCAAAGCGTGAAATTGCTGGCCATACCCGTAACCCACCTCCCTCTGAGAAAATTAAGCTGGGTCCACCACCACCACCACCTCTCTCCTCCCCCAACCTCACCGCATGCTCCACCGCCTTCCGAAACGCCGCCGTGTCTGACGTCCTCCAGTCTCCCACCCCGCCGAAATCATTGATCGACATCACCACCTTCCTCGCCACCGCTCCTTCCCTGAAGAAGAACCCGGCACATGTCGGCCGCCGCAAATCACCGCGGCACCGCCTGCTGCGGAGGAAAGACTTCCGATGGTTTATCAACATCCATCGGAATCTGTATATGTACGTGCATATATACGTATTCATGCATCTGAATATGCATATAGACATATAGTAGATAAAACTAAACATTTTCCGTTTCCTTTTTTCTTGATTGATTGATAAAGATTTTGGAGACGAAATTTTTAGGAGCGAGTAATTTACGCTATACTGGTGTTTTTTTTTCCCATTTCACGTAGTTGGGTATCTTGGTAAATGGGTGGGTTTGGGCGGATTTGGGTATGGCTTGACCCGTATTTGACCTACCCGTATCTAACCCGCCAAATATTGACCAGTATACAACCCGCCCGTATTTGACCCACAAGTCCACAACCCATTTCAACCCGCCCAAACCCACCCAAACTCGCCCATTTGCCACCTCCATGTTTTTCTATAGCTTCAATGTAATTGATTTATTTAACATTTAGGCCCTACATTGGAATAAGGTTTCGTTTTATGACAGTGATGATAAAAGGAGAGATGTTGAATTTTGTACTATCATAGTTATACCGTAATCACACAATTAGGAAAAGTACTTGTGACGTCGTTTGAAGCTTCACATAGTGAAAAATAATACTATTTTGTATCAAGTAATTCCTTTAAAATGTGCCTATATTTATAATTGGATTATTTTTGTAAAAATAAGATCCATTTCGCAAAAAAATAATTATGAAGTTGCAATATGGGGGAAGAAATTGAAGAAACTAATTTTTTTGAATATATACGTTGATGCTAACTCTAAGTGAAGTTACTATGCATGCATTAGTTTTTAGGGGGTTTCCAGTGTTGATGCTAACTCCAAGTGAAGCTACTGTGCATGTATAGACTTCAGGGGTTTCCAGTTTTATACCCAGTGCTACAGAAAAACTTGAATTTGGTGTTAAAACTTGTAATGCCCAAAAATGTAGGCGCAAATGAGGGCCCATTTTGCCACGGAACTAAACCTACGTCACATAGAGCACGAGTGTGAGTGGGTGCAAATGCGGGAGCATGAAAGCGTCGATTTTTTAAAGGATTAAGTTTGAGTGCGTTTTGAGAGCATCAAAATTTTAAAAGATAATTTTTTTTATTATATTGTCTAGTGGTATTTGTGTGTTCTATATACTAATCTACACAATATAATAAAAACACTTTACTATTATTGTTCTACTAGCGTTGAGCTCGTTCAATGCGCGGGACAACATGAAAAACGTTCACATCAGTATTTTTTTCGCTCTCGTGCATTGTTCAGTTTCGGGTACATTACAAAGCAATAAAATAAGGGTGAAAAAGGAAAAAGCTATTGTTAATGAAAACCAACAATCCATGACATTTATAAATTGTCACTCCCTAATTTGTTTCCAAACAAAAAGTTAAAGGAACAAATAAAGAAAGTAGAATGAACATTCAAGGAACACATTCTAGGGGCACTGGATAATTTTTTCACTTCCCCACCACCCCAAGTCTCCCCCCCCCCCCCCCCCCCCGTACCCTCTTTTCTCTCAATTTGAAAAGGAAAAAAAATCTGAAATCTAAAAAATTAGGATTGTGGGTTTGGGGACTTTTGTAGACAAAACACATTTCTATAGGGTATGTATTGATTGATTGATTAGATAAAAATATGTAATCATATTGTCAAGATTAGTGGAAGGTTTGTTGTTCACTTTAGTGTAATTTTTCTCTTTATCTGGTTAGTCGGTTTCAAGTTTCAATTACTAAAGTGCAAAAAAAAGAGAAGCTTGAGTGGACGTTTGACTGATCAAGTAGTGAATGAATTGTTTTGTCTGCATCGTTTTGACTGTAACTAGCCCCGCCCTATCTAAGGGCGGGTTTTCCGTTAGATAAAATGAGGTGATTTTATCACCCTTTCACCTCATTTTATAAAATGAGGCATTTGGTAAAATGAGTCCACTGTAGAAGAGGGAAGGACAGAAGAGGAAATTACGGCTTTGCCCCCGGATTCATTTGAAATGTTCATTTTTATTATATATGGTGGAGCCCCTTAAAGAAAAGGAAGGGCAAAATGGTAAATGATGCATTGGGTGGTGATTTAATCACACTTGGATTTTATCTAATGGGAAATAGAGTGATTTTATCAAGTGCGTGATTTTATAGGAAATTTATGGGATTTCCCATAAAATCTAACGGAAAACTCGGCCTAAGCAAGGAGGAACGTAGGCTTATCTCTTCGGCTGGTTTGCAGAGGCTGCACAACACGTAATCAAAAACCCATTGGTCCAATAAACCAAGTTTGTTTGATTTAGCAATCGATTCGCGATCTCCCAAAACTGAATGCCAGCATTCTACTCGCATCCACACTGAAACTCTTGATTCGCGAACCAGTCAGAGGTTTGATACCCTTAGGTCACAAATAGTGTGATTAAGAACTAGACTCAAACAACTGAGATTTTAATGTAACTCCTAATCATTACTTTCGCGGAAATGGGTCCTCTTTTGGGCCCAAAAATTGGGTGCCCTAGGCCACATACCCTGCCACATTTTGCGCAATTTATATCAGAGGTGCATATAATCACAACCGCAAAACTTCAAACCAAACATAGACCTTGTGGTGGCCTTCGAATTATAGTCCACTCAATGCTTTCCAGACAAACAAACATGGCCAAGGGAAGCAAAAAAAGAAGAATGTCACCTTAGGAATCTTAAGAGGAATTCGATAAATCTGTTTCTTGATCTCTGGCCTCTCTTCTGCTTTGTATATGTCAAGCACAAACCTGAGGAACCAAAAATGAAACCATAAATAGGAAGCATAAACATATCGCGCATGGAGGAATCCAACAACAAGAGCATGTTTAGCCATTAACATTTAAACTGCAGTGTTATAAGTTGGGAGGTCATATAAACATACTTCCTTATATCAGGTTCAAGACGCTGAGGGTTTGCAATTTGCAGTGAGTCAAGCAACAGCATGCTTGGAGTTCTGCTTTTAGTCTGTGGACTTTCACCAAAGTTACAGAAGATTAAGAGGCTCCAATGACACCTAGAAGAACTTCACTCGCTTTACAAAACCACAGATTGGCAAGAACGAAGCTGTGTTGCATGAGATAACGAAGAAAATGAACTTACCAGCGAACAATTGGGACAAAGACATATTTTTTCGAGAAAATCTGCTTCTTCTTAATCCAATCCAACACCTTTGCTTTGTAAGATTCTTTTGTGTACAAGGAAAACCACAAGCAATCAAGATATGTAAATGAGCTCCTCTTTTCCTCAGAAAAGCTTGTCCATACGTTCCTATGCAGCCCGAAACATGTTTTTTTAAGAACAAATAAAGAAACAAAAGGGAAATGTATTACAAAGAAAAAGGTCATTGCCCACATGATACTATACAAAATAGCTGTAACTTACTCCAAATAGCATTCAAACACAAAGCTATCCAATTTCTCCTGCTGTGGGACGATTCCATTATCGCAATTAACTCTTCTCTTTGATCGTTCACGACCTAAAGACCGCTTAACTACTTCAGGGGTCTCTTCATCTTTTTGTTTACGTTTTTTCTTTTGAGAAGCACGGCGACGTTTTGGAAAGGGTGGCTGACTTGCACTACTCTTCGCCGTTAGCTCTTCATGGAAGTCTACCATTGCACAACAAGCTCACGCATCAAAACTAGTTACTGATTATCAAGCATGAATAAGACCAAATTAATTTCTATTGATACGCTTCGTGATACAGTTTCAGAACTAGTGCAACCCAAATAACTCATAAACCAGCTTCGATGCATATTTCAAACAAGGGAAATTCTAATTGCAGGGGCATCTGACTTTTGGCTTTGATTCGGAGGCAAGGTTCTGCAACAAAACGTCCCTGTAGCTCCTCGGTTCTTGGAGGTTTAGGGGGGCCACTGTTTCAGTAGTATTCTGAGCGCAGCCACTTTGTGCATATTGCCAAAGGTTAGGTCTGTCCTCAACCATCCCCGCCAATACCCCCAATGATTGGGGACTAGATGGGTTCTGTTATTGTTGTTGTGAGGGGCATCTGACTTCTTTTCTTTTTTTTTTTTAAAAAAAAAAAAACCCAGCCTCGAAATAGAACTTGACAATTTTGATGACGAAAACGCTCCATAATAGTTATTGAGAAGTCCCCATCTCACCTTGATCTTAGAAATTTTGAATTTCATGCAAAGCCTCATTCAAGTATATGTTCTTATCTAGTTATGCTTATAGTACTCATCCAAATATGCGTAAATAAAAGGCTAAGGCATTAGAGTAGGAAAAATGTACACAATGAATGAAGAGTATGACTAACATCATCCACATAAAGTCCTTAAATTTCCAAACGCAATTACGGAATTCAACTACTGGAAATGAGCTTCAGGCACAGTTTGAGTATTGAGTATTGGAAATACCAGAATTTTCAAGGGCATTTATAGTGTTGTGGTTAACTATCCTCTTTGATCGACTGCGACGAGGAAAGCTACCAAGCAAATCCAGGGGAGTTATTGTCTGGAAGTTCCTATCTTCGCCTTCTTGGATACTTTTTATCTTTTGATTAGCTTGTGGGCACCCAGAAATGTGTGGCTGGCATGCAGGATGCTTCTCCATATGATGTCCACAAACCTCTACTACAACAGAAAACTCAACTGTCAAAACTCCTAGCCCTTTAAAATAAACATATGAATGTCACCTAGATTAAGTACATTGAAAAATAATATTTCCACAAGTTACCCACTTTGTGCAAGAACATACAGGGATAGCGAAAAGGAAGATTGAAAAATAAGCTCAACATGATTGAAACCTGACCTTGAACTCCTCCAGTAATTTAATTACCAGCATCAACAGGCTTCCACAATTTCAAAATTAAAACTTCCTTGTATCAACCTAAAACAATTTCTGACGTGCTGAATGTATTAGAGGTTAAATGGTGTTGCTCTTTTTCCTTTTAGAGTTGGCAAAAGCGTTTAGGAGCAAGGTAATATCCACGACAGTCTATCAACAATCTCTATACAATGAAAAAAATTAAAAGCATGCTACACAACCTCAAATATGATACCGACCTTAAAAAAAACCAGAGAATTAACATATCGGCCCACCAGCAACTAATTCAACATAAGCATACAACGGCAATCAATTTTGAGTGCCCATGATAATATAATATACTAGTCATCAGCTTCAGAAAATATCCATTAGGATTAATACAGTTAATTTGCTTTATGCCAATGGAGGTAGGTTCAGGCAGAGGATTTCTCCTAAGAATAAAGTAGATGAATGTAGTCTAATTCATGTTCACGCTAACGAAAGAACAGATCCAATACTAAGATGACTTTTGTTCGCAGGAAGTGCTGCAAGTACTGAAGTACTTGAGGAATTTTGGGAAATCATGCCCCGCGAGTGAATTGCCAAGTACCCGTGATTTCTAAAATATTTTATGGAGCTCAGTGTATGGAGCTTAGTGTGCAACCAACACCAAAATAGAAATGCAATTCTAGGAAGAAAATGAATTAAATACAAGCATATTCAAGTTTTGATGCGCAATTAAAATTCTGCAACTCCACCCAAGGTTAATAAGGGAAATTTGCCATATATAGCAACATACTGGCATTGTTTGTTCTTTTTCATCCTTCTCAAGTTAGCAATACATCAGCCACCAGAGAACTACCACAAGATCTTGATAAAACAACATTACCCCTTCAAAATATGGAAAAAATGAAATATATGGACACACCATAAAAGCTGACAGAAATATTATATTTCCTTTGTCAAATCAGTACATTGTTTACCAGGACCGAAAGCTTTCAAAATAACATGCACAGATTGTATAACCCAGGGGTGAAAGGGCAAACCGAACCAAACCGGCCGGTTTCGGCCACCCCTTTTTACATCTAGTCTGGTCCCGGTTTGGGACGTTGGGAAAACCGGGAAACAGGCCCAGTTTGCGGTTTAGGGCTCCCAATAACCGGACCCGACCATTTTCTTTAATGCTCAGAAAAAATGTTAGGAGTGGGGATCAAACCCAAACCTAACGTGGGGATGACAAGCTCTTTACCACTTCGCTAACCAACCACTTTGATTTATAAGTGAGGAAATATTATATTTAACATCTTTTAACAAGTTACTACTTATATATAAACATTTCCCAATGCCCAGATCTGATTCTAACCCTAACATTTATCTCTCTCAACTCTCTCACGTGTCCATCTCTATCTCCCAACCCCGCACAGCCGCCGCCACCACCTCCCTCTCTCCCCCCGAGATTGATGGGCATCTCTCTCTCTCTCTCTCTCTCTCTCTCTCTCTCTCTCTCTCTCTCTCTCTCTCTCTCTCTCTCTCTCTCTCTCTCTGAAGACAACAGCCATGGGGATTTAGCTGTGTTTGGATCTGAAAAATCTCCATCTGGTTTGTGAATACCCAAACTTTCACCTATTTTTATTTGTTCACAAATCTTTGTAATACCAGTGTAGAATAATGTAGAATTTCTACAAATTTTCTCTCTTTTTCTGTGATTCTAAACTTAATTTTGCTGGTTCAATTTGAAATTGGGTATGCTCTGTTTCGATATGCATCTCTCTCTCTCTCCCTCGTCTGACCAAACCAGAAAATTGGCAGAACCGAACCGAACTAGATGAAACCAACAAGAACCGAACAGGCATTATTTGGTCCGGTCCCGGTTTCAAAAGTTTCCAAACCGAATGTCCAGTCCGGTCCCAAAAACACCCCCAAACCAGACTGAACCAGACCGTTTTCACCCCTATTACTACTCTTACCAATGTAAACTTCTAAGAGATTTAGAGTTCAATGTATTCCACCAATTACATGATTCCTAACGCATACTCGTACTGCTACAATAATACAGTACAAAACATAAGCCAGTATTTGGAACATGACCCGGTTCATCAACAAAGCCTTTTCCAAAATCAGCATCAAACCCCCTCGAAATCATTAAACTCGGAAAAAAAACAACAATGAATGTTTGGGTACCAAAAACTTTAAACTTTTTGAACAGGATCTAACATTGCATCAAATCCCAATCCAATCAGTATACCTCACTTTTGCCGAATCTGCTTTAGCATTTTCCCATAGTCAGTAACACAGAGATATTACCAAACCATGATTCGGATACCACGCTGTTATCCTATTGAGTTTTCTACTATGTATATAACTCAGGGGTCCAGGCCAGGCCCGCTTACGCGCACCTCAACAAATTCCTCGCGACCCAATTCCACTATCCACTAGCAGGAAGTCTGACTAAAGCAAAGGCAAATCCCCATATGGACCAGCCCCATATGGACCGGCCCCATAAGAGTTGATAACACCTAGGAGGTATCGAACCTAAGACCAAGCAAATTAAGGGGCGATCCTACGAGCTATTTACTGCCCCAGTACATGTAACTTGATCAAGTTTAACAATGAATCCTTTGCCAAATCAGTATCAAAACGAGTAAAAAAAACATTAACCGTGAAAAAAAAAATCTCGCCCTTGTTTTTCCCTTGGTAATTTGGAAACAGAAAGTCTAGGTACCAGAATGTACACAAAATTCAAAATTGAATGGTCGAGATCTACTTGAAGTGAATTTGGACCGTTCAATTTTCAATTCGGTGTACATTATGATACCCTACGTAGCAGTGCTCATTCGGAAATTACGAACAAGTTACTCTGCGGATGTTTTATATAAATACAAAAAATGCACCAGGACTTGAGATAAAATCCAAGGTATCAAGAAACCTGCTGTCAAAATCAGCAGCAATTAAACCCTAATTCAGTGAGGGATTCAGTAAAACAGAGATATCACCACACAAACCAAATTAAAGGCAGAATCCAAAAACCCAAATGGGATTAAGCTTGCATGGACTGGTCGGAGAAAGTGGAGACGTGAATCGGAATAATGGTGAAGTTGACGGAAAACTACTTGGTACCTGAGAGGTCAGACGGTTTAACTGCCGAACCAGTCATCTCTTCACGACTCCTCTTTGCTGTTTTACGGTGCTTTTGAACTTCCATTTATCTTCTCTCTCTCCCCCCTCGCTGCCAGTGGATCCGGACTCCGGAGTGTCGATTTGTTGGCACAGATTTTGTAAGAGAAAACGATTTTTCACCCCACTTTCATAGGGAATATATTTTCACTGACATTCCCTGACGTTTCCCAGAGAGAAATACAGACGTGTTAGTTTGGGGTTTGGGTTTTGATTTTTGTAAGGATTAGAGGGAGGAATAGGGATAATAATTAAAAAAAAAATATTAATGAGTGGGGAGAGATAAAGAGAAAAATGAAAATAGTATTTAAAAATAAGGATAATAATTGAGAAAATCAGTTCTTGAAAACCAAAATGAACAAAGCCACACAGAGATCTCTGGAGGGGAGAGAGAAAATAAAGAGATAATATTTAAGAGAGACAGTAAATTATAAAGAAAATGGGTTTTTTTTTTCCTCGTTCTAAAATGAAAATGAGACAAAAATGGAGACAAAAATACTTTCGCTTGTTTGGATCCAAAAGAAAAATATAAAGGAAAGGTAACGACTTACTCTTTATAGACTCCATTCATTTGCCAAGAATATTATGCGAGAAAATTAATCCTGAGAAAAGTGAAATGAAGAGAAGTAAAGGAAAATAAAATTTACTTTCCTGTGAGTGTTCACTTGATAAAGGATTTTTCCAGAAAAGTGTAAGTGGTTGGAGCAAACTTTTCACAACACATAATTCCTCCTTTTTGCAAGATGCATTTTGAGAGAAAGTGAATCTTAGTGGGAAAATTATTTTTGTGGGTCTCATTATTTTCATGGTAACTGAACACCCCAAAAGTCATGGGAAAGTTGATTTTCCAATCATTCCTCGTACTTTCTTGACAACCGAACGAGACCATATAGTATTCGACAGGAAATTACTCTCTCTCTTATTTTCTTTTCCCTTTCCAGACTATTAGCGAAAACAATCACACACATAATATGGAATACAAAAACAGTAAAGAGATTTTGACACAGATTTACGTGGTTCCCGAAAATCGGGTACATCCATGGAAGCGAGAGCGAGTCTTTGTTACTGATAAAGTCGTCCAGGATTTTACAATAGAAAGTATTTATGCACATACTTTATTCCCAACCCTAATTACACCATACTATAGCGTTGAGCCTATGGCGTAGTCCAAACTGTTGAATCCGTGATGGGCGCGGTCGATCGGAGCGGAGCGACGCATCTGGCCTGGCCTAAAACTTCTCGGTACCTCTCCATGTAAGCCACAAGTTCTCACACAGTCTTTTCCTCTCCATTTTCCACTACATTTTTTCCATTCTCTTCCTATACCAGGAATCAAACAACAAGAGGGAAAATTTTCCATTTTCCTTTCCTTACCCCCATTTTCTTCATATTCCAAAGAGAGCCTTAAGGTTTTTAAAATAACTCTGCGCTCCCTTGCTTTTGCTAACCATATGCATATTTCCCCTTTCGTTACTTGGGCGGTAGAAAATTAGAAAGTTAACAAAAAGGCAATTCTATCACGCGACTATAATTGAACTCAGTGATTTAAACTAGACAATTCATATGGTATTTGTTTATAAATGAATTACTTCATATAGTCGTCTTAGTCAAGGAACACGTCAATCACATGCACTTAGAAAATAGATAAAAATACTCAAAAATCAAGGTAAAGTAAATCTTTGTATAAAGAGAGGGGAGTGATTTTCACAAGCCTCCTTTTATAACAACACTCCTTTTTCTTTTTCCACCTTCTTACATGTAAATTTACTTGGTTAACCTTTCATGAATATTTTTTTACGCTTTAAATAATATGATAAATGCACCTTTTTTTAATCGGCACTATGGTAAATGCACATTATAAAATGACAAAAGAGAAGTGCGCTTATAAAAAAGGAGAGTGTGAAAATGAACCACCATGAAGAAAACACATAAAAAAAATGAGAGTTTAATGGATGTAGTTCCAGGCCCGGCCCTGAGTTTTTTGGGGCCCTAAGCGGGGTTTGAAAATGGGGCCTCTAATTTTACTATATATATTTTCTTTGTTGAAATGCAAAACGCTTACCATGTGGTTCAGTGGTAAGATGACCAAGTTTGGAGCTAAAGGTCGCGTTTTCAAGTCTTAGCGCCTTCAACTCAAAGCAACTTTTTTGTAAAACTTCAACAAAAAGACGAAGGGGCCAAGGATTGAACTCGCGACCTCTGATCCAAAACGCGGATGTGTTACCAACACGCTACGACTGCCAGATTGTAAAATGTTTGACATACATTATATTTAATATATCCCTTAATTTGGGGGCCCTATTATTGGACCAAAAACCGGAGGCCCTAGGCGGCCGCCTGGTCAGCCTATGCCCAGGGCCGGCCCTGTGTAGTTCAAAGGTTCACTTACTTAACCATTTTGAGAAAATGTTCTTACGAAATTGAAAAAAACATTAGTTACTGTTAGAAGTACTTTCAGATCCAAAAAAATAAACATTAGAATTACATTTTGGAAAATTTCAAAATGCCCCCTAAACTTTGACCTCAATATAAAAAATACTCCCAAATTTATAATTTTTTCAAGCGTACTCCCAAACTTTGATGCCGTCATCAAACATACCCCTATCGTCTGGATCTGTTACCTAACTAACGGGAAATGCTGAGTTGGAACTTAACGGACCCAAAAAAAACTGTTAAGTGGCTCAAAACGACGTCGTTTTAGACCTTTAAAAAAAATAAACTCTCTCCTTTCTTCTCCAATTCACACCGCCGTCCCACTCCCTCGATTCCGCCTTCTCCAACCTCATTCAATCCCACTTATACGAAACCTGTCCATACCTCAAATTCGTTCAATTCACTGCCAATCAAGCCATCCTCGAAGCATTGGCCTCAAAGCAAAACGTCCACGTCGTCGATTTCAGTATGAAACAGGGGATGCAATGGCCGGCTTTAATGCAAGCCTTTGCGTTACGGCCCGGCAGCCCGCATTCTTTCTGGTTAACCGGAAATGGACCACCGCCACAGGATAACACCGACCACTTACAGGAAGTTGGTTGGAAACTGGCCCAATTGGCCGAGACTCTAGGTGTCGAGTTTGAATACAGGGGATTTGTGGCCAATAGTTTGGCTGATTTGGATGCGTTGATGCTTGATTTGAGAAAATCAGAGTAAGCGGTGGCCGTGAATTTGGTTTTCGAGTTGCATCAGTTGTTGGCTAGACCGGGCGAGGTTAAGAAGGTTTTGACGGCGATGAAGGAGATAAGACCTGAGATTCTTACCGTGGTGGAGCATAAAGCGAACCATAATGGGCCTTTTTTTTTTTTTACCGGTTTACAGAGTCGTTGCATTATAACTCGACTTTGTTTAATTCGTCGGAGTGTGGGGTGGGACGGATCAAGATAAGGTGATGTCGAAGATTTACTTGGGGCGGCAGATATGCAATGTGGTGGCATGTGAAACCATTTCAATGTTCATCAAATTTGGCCCAAAACTTGCAACACCCTTGCAAATTCTTCATCAGACATAGCCAATTCAACATTGTGATCCACTGATTTTCCTTCTTCTTTAATTTCGTCTGATGTCTTTTGTCCGGAGAGAGAAGAGAGCTCTTTCCTTTATTTTCCATCGTCGGTGTAACATCTCTCTCTCTCTCTCTCTCTCTCTCTCTCTCTCTCTCTCTCTCTCTCTCTCTCTCTCTTCCTGTGAATTAGGGGAGGAAGAAAGAGTTTTTTTTTAAGGCCTAAAACGACGTTGTTTTGAGCCACTTAACGGTTTTTGGGATTCGTTAAGTTCCAACTCAGTATTTCCTGTTAGTGAGGTAACAAGTCCAGACGGTGGGGGTATGTTTGATGACGTTCGAAGTTTGGGAGTACGCTTGAAAAAATTATAAGTTTGAGAGTATTTTTGATATCGAGGTCAAAGTTTGGGGGGCATTTTGAAATTTTCCCATTATTTTTGGTACGTAATTGAATAATGTAGAAGGGTTAAGGGTAATTTCTGATTTTGCTTTAAAAAAAGGTTAAGGGTACTGTTGGTATATCGAAAGTGAGGATACCATACAATATCATATTTTTGCTTTTTCAGCCAACTTTCTAACGGAAAACGGGCCACGTAATGGGAGTGGGAATATGTACAGTGTCAGAAAAAAGCAACAGAGGGCAGAGACATTTGAAAAATCTCAAGGGAGGTTTTTGCATTTTTAGAAATATCAGGGGAGGTCAGTGAAATTTATCCCTTTTAACAACAGAGGGCAGGGACAATTTTTTAGGCTGATTCTATTCACAGCCCATTATTTACTCCATACAACCCACCAAAAATTTTCCAATTTTCACTAATGTGCAAAGACAGAAATGCCCCTCAAACCTCTCCTTCTTCTTCCCCATTTCCCTCCCTTATTCAAACCCATCAGACATATACACATTGAAAAACACCAGAGCTCCACCGCTACCTCCACCACCACCAATTTCCTCCTCTTTCCACCTGTAAGTTCGTTAGTCAGATCACTCTCAATGGAGAACGAAGGAATATACATCCAATCAATGGAAGGTTCTTCTCCTTCCATTGATGAAGATCCATTTGAAGGTTTATTTTCAATTCAAGAAGAAACAACAGAAATGAAATCAAATTCGTTGGTAGATAGTTCAGTGGTGGAGAAGGAAGTTGTAATGGACATTGTACCTTACATGGAGCGGAAATCTCACGAAGAGATAAGCATTCGCATTCGAACACTAAGAACGCGACTGGAAAAAAGCTGCGTTTTTTTTTACATTCATACCCCCCTGAAATGTGTACTTTTTCAATATCGTGATGTTGAAACGATCCACTTAACCATAAATTACAACAAAATGTTTGGTAATCGAATGTGGACCTAAGTTAATATTTTCATCATCTTAATGACGAATTATACAAATTACATTAAATTTCACAACATATGTTTCAACAACTCAATGTTGAAATGTAGAGATAATTTCGACGTTCTGATATCGAAATATGTATATGTAAAATTTCATAGTTTGGCAGCATACGTTTCGACAAGTTAATGTTGAATTTATCACCTTATTTTGACATTTTTGTGCCGATATTTGTACTTGTAAATTTTGTAATTTGACCCCATACATCTGTTTCAACAACTTATTGTTGAAAGTTAGAGATAATATTGACATTATGGTATCGAAATATGTACTTGTAAAATATCGTCGTCAGACATCTCAATGTCGGATTGAATGTCTTCGTTCATACTAGCCTCCATATAGAAACGAGCTTCAGCCATTAACCTCTACTCTCTCCGTTCATCTGCCAAGCATCGATAGTTATAGCGAGACAAATGCATCTGCATGCGATTGACTTCTTTGCAAAGACGATGCAAGGCTCTTTGCAACAACTCTGGAGTATGAGTTGACATGCCAGCTGCTCGGCGACGTGGAATTGGGATGTTCAATGAACGACAATTGAATATTAGAACTTCAGATAGTTCAATTCGATATTCATACTCGCGTCGCATTGTTCTAACAACAGTGGGTGTGTATCGAAGGTTAGGGTTCAAAGGGTATTCAAAATCGTCATCAAGGTGTCAATGACGGCCTGTTGCTTCAAATATGTCACGTATTGTATACCTCATACTTGGGTATATGCTATACAATCTCATACCTATCTCTCCTTTTTATACACATCCCGTGACTTCAAAAAATCTTTACCCGTGACTTGTCAATATATGCCAACCCGTGACTTCATGAGCTGTCACATAACGATTTTACTGTTACATGACTGAATGAGTTATCACACCATTTAATGTGTGTGTGTGTATGTGTGAAAGAGAGAGAGAGAGAAGAAGAAAAAGAAAAAGAAAAAGAAAATAAATAATCGTATTGTTCCCAGTTTCAATCCCTCTGCCTAGGATTGGGAGTAGTGCCAAAACCCGCTGTCAAACACGCCATAAAGCTAGGGTACATGAATAAGGCTGTATAAAACTAACATTCAATGCAAAATCACAGGTAGAGTCGTTGAGTGAATGGTCAAGAAGTATTAGGTTGAACACATAAAGAGATAAGTTGAGTGTCATTAATAAAAAAAACATAAAAAAGCACATCAACAATATTAACGCTACCATTTGAAGTCACAAGTCAGGTACATAAAATGTCAAAATCCACCAACAAAATAAAATGAACCTGTAGCCAACATATCACTACCGCCATGCACCCAATACATCACTAATGTACGGGTCAAAAAATAACATGTCCTAGTATCTAACATCACATATTTACACAAAAAGTGAATCACCATGTACCCAACATACGACCACCACTAGCCCCCCCCCCAGCCCCCTAACCCTACGCCTGGAGTAAGTATTATTGAAATTCGTTCATTTTCACTTTCTAATCCTTTCCTTCATCATTGTGTTATCTACCTCCCACTTGTTTAGGTAACTGGGATGGTGATGCAGTCTAAGTGGTGACCGTTCTTGTCCCTCCCAAATTGCTTGAGCCACGTGCGTGTCAAAACTCACCAACAAACTCCGATCCTTCGGTCCACCTCGAGCCTGAGACTCAGTTACATCCTCAGACTCAACCTCTGCCTCAGTCATAGGTGTATCCTCAACCTCTATCTCAGACATAGAAGCATCCTCTGCCTCTGTACGGATCCTAGCTCCACCTCAAGTCATAACCTATACAAAAATAACAAAAAAAAATAGTTAATGTCTAATTATATATATAACCTGATAACATTAATATATAATCAGAATAAGTACATAAATGAATCAGGAAAAGTATAAAATTCAACATTAACATGTCAAAAATATTCATATTAGTCAACCGGCAATGTTAAACATATGCCTAAAATTCAACATCCTAATGTTGAATATACCAGTCCTAGTGCTCAATGGCATAAAAGAATCAGGATAAGTATAAAGTTCAACATTAACATGTCGAAAATAATCATATCAGTTAACCTGGGCATGTCGAACATATGCCTAAAATTCAACATCCTAATGTTGAATATACCAATACTAGAGTTCACTGTCATATTAAATTCAACATTCACAGTCTGAAATAAGACATATAATTCGACATGTTGATGTCGAAATAGGCCAAGGTGTTTTATTTGGTCTCACAAATTTCGATTTCAGTCAACCTGGGCATGTTGAAAATAATCCTAAAATTCAACATCCTAGTGTTGAATATACTAGTCCACTTGTTCACTGGTATACAAAATTCGACATTAACAGTATGCAAAAAGTCGTATAATTCGACATCCTCATGTCGAAATAGGTCAATGTGTGTTATTTGGGAGACAAATTTCAACATTGGTAAATTGAAAACGTTGACATGTTTCGACATCATATTGTTGAATGCAGTGATACCATAACTTTCCACAAGTATTTAATTCAACATTAGGAAGCTGAATAAAAACATACAATTCGACATGCGGATGTCGAAAATAGATGGGTGCAATTTTTAAAAATTCCACATTCTATATAAATCGACATCTGATTGTCAAAAATGCGTACGTATTTCGACATTTAAAGTACGAAGTGGTTCTTTAAAATTTCACGTTAATAGCAGTGACACAGGTCGCATTGTTCCTAAACCTAGGATGAAGACCATGAAATCATGAAATTATATGCATAAACATACATATAACCTGGTATAAACACATTATTTTTCGGAATGCACCAATTTCAAATACGTTAGAAATAAAGATGCTAGAATGGATAATTTTCTGGATGAAATCCATCACAAATTGTAAAATTGTAAACTAATCACTCACATAGGAAGAGAGGGAGAGAGAGAGTGGTGCAGATGGAGAGAGAGAGACGAGAGGAGAGGCTTACCGGAGTGGTTGGACGGTGGAACCGCGACGGAAGTGATGGCGGTACCTGGTGTCGAGAGGTAGAGAGAGAGACGAAAGAAAGATTGAGGAGGAGAAAATGAGAAGATTTTAGGGTTTAGGGTTTTTTTGGAGGGAAGGGTATTTTGGGAAGTTTATGGGTATTTAATGGGTTGTTTGGAGTAAATTTGGTTTGGAAATTTTAATTGTGGGTTTTATGAAGAAAATGGGTTGTATGGAGTAAATAATGGGCTGTGAATAGAATCAGCCATTTTTTATTGTAGATTTACGTTCATGTGTAAAAATAATTAACATTGAAATATAATATTGTAACTTCACATTGAAAACAAAAAAAAAATGCAATATTGATATATATTGGGTAAAAATAACAATCCTTTGATGGGACTTGGGTGGGTGTTGTGCATCTAGGTGCTATGCATTGTATTGTGCACTCCTCGGCCGTCCGATCATGTTTTGGATGACATGGATGCATTCGACAATTTTAATTTAATTTTGATTTACTTTTATCGGTCAAAAATCAAAACAAATCCGAACCGTCCAAAACACAATTGGACAGCCGAGAGGTGCATAGCACCTAAGTGCACAACACCCATCCCGTTTCCCCTTTTTGATGCCTATTGGGCTTTCATTTGAAAATTGTTAGTGGCAGAGCAAATTCCGTTTGGGAAGATGCCCGCTTTAAGGACTCGAAAAAATTTGAGGAGCTCGTGGACCCGCTACAAGTTTTAATGGATGATTTCGGAGTATAGCCCAATTCGTTTGGAGTCCTAAAACAAATTTTGGTAGAGACCCTTTGTGTTTACACATTTATAAATTCAAAATGTATTCTTGATGATTAAAAAATATATTTTTAATGAAAATATATAAAAAAAAATTTGGAAGTTAATTTCCAACATATAGAAATCTTCTATGTTACGACATGAGCCATTCCAATTTTGCGTATATGGCTAGTTCAAAAAACCAAAAAGCAAGGCTCTTAGGCAAAAACTAAGGCTCATGGAACTTGACAGTATTCAAAGCGTTCATACCTTCAAAAAAATGCGCAAAGCATAAGCGCAAACAATTACATACTATTGAGGATAGCTGCATTAATCCTTGTGTATTTCGCGCACTGTGACAATGGGTGCTACGGTTAGTATCCTTTATATGATCATTTTCCTCTAATCGTTTGTTTTTTGCAGGTGCTATAGCAGTTATTCTCCCTATATGTATGTTTGTTTATTTGTATTTACAATTCTACGCGGAGTAGGTCATTTTGTTGTTGATTGTCTTGAATTTTTGGTCTGGCCGTCACCCTTTTAGGTTTATCCTTGTACTTTGCCCTTGTTTTTAATGAATTTCTTTCTCTTCCTTAAAATAAAAAAAGGGACCATTTCCGGATTTGGAGGCCCAACGAAAATCCTTAATGGCAGGCCGCTCTGATATGCATTGTTTACTTTATTGGTATTGATACATACAACACTTTAAAGGATCACATTCTCTTGAGAAGAAATGGCCGGTAATTTTACCGTATTTTGAATGCAACAAATGTAATATGATCATATTTTCAAATTATTACCTAGTCAAAATGATTTTTTTTCCGATGATTTACTTGTACAACTCTTAAATTGATAATATGAATTAGTAAAATAGTACCTAAAGAAACTCCAAAGGTTTTCTAAGTTTCTTAGAAGTTTATTTTGAGAAATTGGTAGAAGTCTAGGTCCTTTAGAGGCCTAAATGGTCATGTAGCTAATTTGTAGGTTTAATTTGATCATCAATCAAGCTGAAAATGATGTTGATAAGTTTATTGATCAGCACACGGTTGTAGTACATTTATCTTGATAAATGATTCTTTTATCTTGTGTGCCTGAATAGTTTTTAGCTCAAGATAAATGCATTCTCGATCACATTGATTGAAAATCCAATAAATATTCAAAATTTTGGATTGATTTATCGATAAGTTTAAAAAAAAAAAAACCGTTCCGGTCATCAATAGATCCTTTTTTAGGGGACCACACAAAATCTGGATCTTAATGTTAACATTAATGCTATGCTTACAAGCTTTGAGTTACGCACTGAGTTACACCCTATCCGGATGTCTGATATGTGTCCCCTCTCTCTCCCTAACTTTCTCTCTCTCCTACACGTGTCAGACATCCGGATTGGGTGTAACCCAGTGTGTAACCTAGATAGTGTAAGCGTAGCATTACTCGTTTGTTAATCATCATCTGATGAACATTTTAGAAAATGAACTTCAAACTTTAATGGTGTTTATTTTTAAATGTTAGTAATCAACAATAACCTTTTAATGGGCAGTAAATAACCTCAATTAAAAAAGAAAAAAATGTACGGCACAATATTAAGGTCAATCATAAGTTAGAAAAATGAAACAAAATACATGAGATGCATTTTCAAGTTTTTCTTCAACATTATTGCATATTCGTCAATAGGCAAATGTCAATTTCTAGAACCAAGAGCAAAGTATAGCCTCAATAATGAAATTCTCGCTATTTTTCTATTTCGGTAATCTTGTAAAGAAAAATTAGGTTGATCACCAATCAACTCTAGGTTAAATACCACTAGAAAATCACAATTCACAATCACGTTATTCTGAAGAAGTTCAGACGACGTAAGAAAATTTCTTTTTAGACTCCTCTCGTTTTGAACATTTGAAGGTTCATTTTTGAATTGTCAAACATTGTGGCAGCCTCTGCTCACTATTTCTGGTAAAAATAAATGAACGCGTTTTTTGTTGTCTAGACTTATATTTTGAATAAGAAATTTGGATGGATCCTTAACAACGTGTGGTAAAAAAAAATTAATTTAATCACAAATCAAACAGGTCCTTAGGAATTAACATATTCCTATATCAATCCATTCAAAACACTTGTCATTGCTTTCATTTGTTTTCTCTCTCTCTCTAATAAACAAGTGATCATAGAAGAAGTAAAAGATTAACATTTCAACTTTCAACGTCTTAACCTAGGCATCGATTTCTCATATTTATTTTTTTTAAAAGGTCGTTCAAGACTAATTTTACAACAGAAACAAAAAGTCTGTAGTGCGGTGGCTTATTATAACCCTGTAGACCCCAAAAATAACATTTACAAATATTATACCACTAGCATCCCTTTGGGAACATCCGATAAAATTATACAACTAGCTATCAGTGGCGGATTACATGGCTAAATTGTGTATCTATAAGATTTAGACCCAAAATCTGTTTAGATTAAACAAATAATATGAATACAATAAAATCATAAGTCAAAGCCTGAAAATTGATGGAAACAAAATAATGTTCAAGGCGAGTGTTGCACTTTGTACTTAAGACAAATTTGCCCGCGCTATAGTGCTTATAATTTACATGCACATCTATCTTCCAGCATTACTTGATCGCACACCCTATAGAAGTAGCACTACAATCGATGAGTCTGTTGAACCTCCCAATGTTTTGTGCTATCTCAAATGAAAAGACTCTGACTCAATGAAAACATGGATGAATTACTTTTCCAATCCACTTTAAAAAGAAATGAGGGAGACGTTATTTATAGATCAACTGGTGATTGTTCCGTATATTCATAAAGGAAAACCGAAAATGACATTTTTGTTCACTATAAATGCATCCGTACACCAAACATATGTCATACAAAAGACACAGACTCCAAATCGAACCAATGCATATCCACACCCAAAACAAAATATTAGTACTACTATATTCTAAAAATATTTACCGAACAGCATTTCCCCTGATTTCTGGTACTTTATGATGCTCTTTTTGTTCAAAGTTATTTGGGTAAATTTCACTAACCTCCCTTGAGGTTTCTAACACAAACAGATACCTCCCCCGAGATTTCTGAAATAACACTGACCTCCCTTGATTGTCTGACACAGCAAAAAACACCCCCTCCAGTTAACTGAGCATGGATGGCGTTAGCCTCTGCCATTAAAAGACTTAAATGCCCTCCTAATGAAAATGAAAATGAAAAGTAAATGTACAAAGCCCTTACTTTTCACATAACAAACACAATAAAATCATTTTTTTCTAATGTACCTCAAAAGAGTGCGTCCACCTATATGTATTTATACCAGTGACCCATATATGCGCCATAAAGGGATAAATGATCATATCAGCATTGATTTTTTTTAATGTCATTTGTTGAACTTTTAAGAAAATTATTAAGCCACATAAAAGTATTTCAACGAATTTCCTTTTCTCTCGGTCTGAAGTGTAAAAATAATCATATTCGAATCAACATAGTGAATTGTTTTTTCATTTTTTAAATCCCATCTCATTGTTTCTTAATAATTCATGAACTCTACTTTATCTTTAAGCATAGTTAAAAAAATTAGAAATAAAAGGAAAATTTGAAAACTCACTCTCTGACTTAATGCCCGTTTTGGCTTTTGATAAAAAAGCTGGACTTTTTTTTTATCATTATTTAAAAAAATCCATATTTGTTAATTTTACGTCAAATTTTTGTGGATTATTATTTCGTCTCGATGAGAGGAACACAAAAAGTAAAAAATTATGAAGCAAATCAAAATAATTTTAGATAAAGACAAAAATAATCTAAAAAGTATGTCTTTTTTGAAATTTTTTAAAGATTTTGATCATACTCCAATTTTTAATAATTTCTATAAAAAAATGGCACAAATCTAACAAATGCAGCAAAAATTTGAATAAAAAAATACCAAATGATTTTTTTATTAAGCCCAAAAATATTTTATAACATTTTTCTAAAGCTTGTTGTTCCATATGAATTATAGTGCATGCCCGTGTCCGTGCCTGAAGGCATGACTTGAGCAATTGGGGTACGTGCATATACCCGTGCCCATGCCCATTTTTTGATCTCCCTAATTAATTTTAAACTTTTAACAAACAAAGACTAAACTAGTAAACTCCACCACCTCCACCATTCCCATGGCACTATGGCAGCAACCCATGGATCTAGATTAGCAGATTAGCGATGCAAATTTTAGTGAATTTTATGGAACTCAATTTTGGCCCAGATCGTATTTTGGAGGTTCGCAATGGGGTAAGATGTAGTGAAAGTATTTAGTATACCTTTTCTCTCTTGTCTCGGTATATTTAGAAAATAAATCTCTAAACAAAATCCTCAAGAATGAGTCTACATTTTTTAGTTTTGACTGTGTTATAAATGTGGTCCAATGGGATTAATTTGATTTTTTATTTCTTATTTTATTTCCATTGCAAATAAGGAGGAGAGTGATGTAGTTGAGCTTCTTGAAAAAAAGAGATTTTGTTCTTGGTAAGAGAACAAAATTGGTGTGAAATGCTGATGGCATATTGATCGAGTCAATAACTTCTGTTAAGATTTTTAACGGAAGAGTGATGGAGGGGTGTGGTTTTTGCTGTGTCAAAAAAGCAGGGGAGGTCAGTGCTATTTCATAAACCTCAGGGGAGGTATTTGATTGTGTTAGAAACCTCAGGGGAGGTTAGTGAAATTTGCCCAAGTTATTTCAATTTTTTAAGATTTAATGCTTGTTTATCTAAAAGCTAAACTTTTCAAGGAGTTATAAACATCACTAGAATACAAAAAAAAAAAAGATTTTATATTACCAGAATCCAGCTTTCGAGCAATTTCCCACACACCCCCATCTTTGTCCGCCCATGTTATCCAACACCCACAGATACATTAAAAATTGCAACCGTTACGATTAATCATCAATGTTCCGTTCATGCATGAGGACACATAGCGAGCACTGCTACATACACGGAAAGGATACCCAGAAAGTACCCATAATTTGAACTTCAACGGTCCAGATTCTCTTCAAGTCAATCTGGACCGTTGAAGTTCAAATTCTGGGTGCTTTTTGGGTACCTTTTTTCCGAGTACCTAGACTTTCTGTAAGAACAATGAAGCACAAGTATAACAATCACTATCAAGGACAACTGTAGAAAATTTGACATAAACTCAACTCCATAACCATTGGCTTTTCTATTTTTTGTTTTTGTCTTTATTCAAAAAAAAAAAGTGTTGTTTGTTAGTTTTATGTCAAGTTTTTGTTGGTTTGATTCGTGTCAACGCGAGGAATCGGGAAAAAAAATTTAATGAGATACTGAAATAGAAGAATAATGATTTAAACTTAAATTTGATTTAAAGAACTAGTGAGAGTGTGAAATGGTGAATAATCCTATCCAACACCACGATTAAACAACCAATTCTCATTGTGTGAGATGTAAATCAATATCTGTATTTAAACTATTATGCGGAAAACAGATATAACAGGATCTTGAATTCAACACATTTCAAGAACAGTAAATAAAACGTACCTTTGTTGGCCATCGAGATTAGAGATCAGAATAAAACCCCTTAATTAGAAACAACTTAATTTTAGGCTCACCTTCTCCTCTCTGTCTCTAACCTTATAGAATACCCGAATACTTTAATTGATGGAAAAAACGTATGTAGAAGGGGTGGGTATTCTATCTTTTATAGAGGAGAGGAGAGGGCCTTAGAGATAATTATAAAAGACTTTTAATCCATCAAGGACTCTCTTTATGTGGAGTATTTCCCAATCAAACTCTAATTGGTTATGGCAACGAACCTTATCCTTTATTGGCTTATATGATATTGGAGTCCCAATTGTAACAAATATGCATAAAACGTGGAATCTTAGTGGGACACAAAAACGTGAGTCTAACATGAGACACCACTTCCATGAAGGAGGATGATTTCCAATACCGAGCATATATTTTCGGCGGCTTTTATTTATTTTTTGTTTGTCTCAGTGTGGATCCTAGGTTTTAGGAGTAATTTTTTTTTTTTTACGTTGATGTTGTAATTTATTTAGTTTTATTTAATGAGGTTCCTGCTCTTTCTCAGGGAAAAAAGAAAAAAAAAACCCTTTAGTGGTGGATTAGAGCGGCAATGGACGACGGTGAACGGTAATGACCAACAAACAGAGCGGCTTTACGACCGCAAAAGTGCGAATGTGAGAAGATCGATTTCTCCAATGCGAATATGAGTTTGATTTTCACAAGGCACAGTACTCTTTTGGTATTTTTTCTAATTATAAAGTTTTAAAAAAATTTAAATTGGGTAGGAGCGCATGACCCTACGTTCCCCCTTCGAATTCGCCCATGCAATCTGCCGTGAATTTGATATTCGACATTGGTAGTTTCGAAGGAAGAGAGGAGTTCAGTTCCTCTCCATACCCAAATCCTTACTTCTTTTTTAGGTTCATTACATGTTCACAATCGTGATCCAAACCGTTCATCTTGTATAACTTACGGAAAATAATTAAAAGTGTATAAGATAATTGTTTGATGGAACGTCGATAGACTCCAAAACGTGTTGCATTTTTTTATTTTTATTTGTTCGCATACCTACCAATTTATGATTAAACTCATATTATGCAGACAATTCTTTTTATGGGTTCACGGGATGAACGATTGGAATTCAACATGTTAATTCTGATAAGCTCACAAAATAAGAATGTAGGAAGATGTGGATAGTTAGAGTACGGAGGAGCTGATCTGGGGGAGGTGGCATCCGTCCCCAAGCTAAGCTACTATCGCGGGGTCACAAAATTCAAGCAACACCAACACCGTGGCGTAGATTAGAAGAGACCCGATAAAGAAGTTAAAATAGGAAAATTGCATGGCGCCGACATAAATCTGGCTTAGGAGCCATTCTTTTGTCTTTTTGTTTAAATGACTCTTTTTGTTTTTCGTAATTTTTTGTTTAACTTGTCGTCGTAATTTTCAAAATTAATCATTCATATCGACCGAATCAGAAAGTAAAAAAAATATGCACCGAAATTGAAAAAAATTCATATAAGACGACATTTTTGTTTCGTATTTTTTTTCATCTTCAGTGAATTTTTTGGGTCATAGCTTATTACTTTAAGATTCCTCTCGTCGGAAGATTAATTCAAAAAAATATATCGTGAATCTAACAAAAATTCATAAAAGACAAACAAAGCGCATTAAATGAAAAAGACAATAGAACAGAGCCTAGTTTTTTTTTTCCCCCTCTCCTTTTAAATGATAGGAGAGATTACGAGAATTACAAAAATAAAACTATCAGCTCTTCTACCAGATTGCCTCGTGGGATCCTTTGATCAAGGCTTTTTCTATATGTTTTCTCTCGGAGCTTGGTTGGATTCTTTTTAATTTGCTTCTTTCAGGGCTTGAGTGACACATGATTGTCAGGTGTATAGGGTGTCAATCGTTGGATTGGATCTCGGATTGGGCAGATGATTGCTCTGTGCATTATGTTGTTTTTCCTTATCCTATTAGTCTTGTAATATTTTCAAGATTAATGAATTTTGCCATTCAAAAAAATAATAATATTGTAATAAAACTAGATTACAAATTAGAATGTAGAGTACTAAGGCCCATTTTTCTTTTTCGACTATTTCCTAAAAAGTCCCAGAAGTCTCCCCTAAAAAAAAATAAAAATTCCAAAAGCTCAAAAAACCATAATAAGAGCCAAAGTCCCAAAACTTTGAACTTAAACATACATATCGATTTGGGAAGTCAAGATACACTCCAAAAATTTACATGAGATTATAAGTGGATTTCCGGTGATGGAGTCAATGGGTAGATTGTTAGGCATTTGACCAAATTCACAAAATATTACGAGGATTCAGATAAATGGAGTTAGCATGGTAGGTCACTCTAATACACTACGGCAAATTTTATTATTAGCATCTCATAATTTGCTTTATACAACCCAATTATTATATTCATAAATTTATAAGCACACAAAATTACACGAATACTCATACACACTCATTCACAAGACGGGTGGGTCACAAACACTTATGCACACTCGCTAACAAGACATGTGGGTCACAGTCACTTGTGTGTGGTTATAGCAAACTTGGATCCACGGGTCGAGTGAGTGTGTGTGTGTAAGTGTTCGTATGTTTGTGTGTGGCTATAGCAAACTTGTTACTACCTCCATCCCAAATTATTTATCTTGCCAAGCAAAACGAGGACGTGAAAATAAAACAAAATTTTCAAAATAATTTTTTTCACAATTTACTAGATATCGACGAGTACTTTTAATTTATTGAAAAAGTTTGAAAATTTTCTTTTAAAGGACTTATTATTTTTTAGGGTCCTCGTTTTGCGGACCGGATAAATATTTTGGGATGGAGGGAGTATTATATACAACCAACCAAGAGGTGGCAAAAGAGTATTTGCTAAAATACAACCCAACAAAATTAAAAGAACTTTCCCTATATGCCCCTTACTCTCCTTTAATCCCCACAACTCTTTCACAAATTTAAAATAATATTTCAAATACCCAAAAAAGAAAACACCACGGCCTCCATCACTGCCACCATGATCTCCACTACCTCCACCACCACATGATCTCCACCACCCTTCCACCACACGATCTCCACCACCTCCACATCCACCATCATCACAACCTCCACCACCGTCACCATCGCCACCACGATTATCTCCCCATCAAAGAGACCAAGAAAACCCAAAAGATAAATTTTCTTGCTTATTGCATAATTAATTCCTGATACACACTCCCTAAAAATGTTAGATAATTCTGGTTTTAAAACCCGAAAATCTTAATAAAATTCTGATTTTAATACTCGATTTTCGAGTTTTAATATCCAAACGCAGATTCGGATTTTTATACCCGAAAGATATATGCCATTTTCAAATTTTAAAGCCCGAAAAATATTACGGTTTTCAAGATTGTGGATTGGAAACGGTCGGGACGACGAAATAATCGAATTAGTTTTAGGCTTGCCATTTGACGCGATTTGGATTCCCAATTAAACCACCATGTCTAAGCCGCCAACTTCCTCTTCTGTTACAATGGTGTTTAAGCTTTCGAATGACGTTGACAATAATAATGAATTTGGGTGGAATTGGAGATACATCAAATTACTCTAGCAATGGAGATACTTTAAGAAGAAAAATGGGTGGGAATTGCTATGATTTACCCTGCTTTTTTTTATGTTCTTAGGAAAAAAAGTGGAGAGGAATTATTGAATGGTCGCTAGAGAGGTCATCGGAGAAAAAAAAGTGGAGAGCAATTATTGAAAATGTCAGAGGGAGGAGGAAAAAGATGTGTTGCATTGGGGTATGTTAGTGAGTTGTATTTAGAAAATTAGAAGTAATGTATTAGGATTTCAAGTATGTGGTTATATGTAGCAATTTAAGGGGTAACACGGTTATTAGCCATGAGGGCAGTTTTGTCCTAAATAAAGAATAAAAAAATAGTAGGTTGTATAAAGCAAAAAAGTGGGATGAGAATAGAATTTGCCATATACTATTTGGAGTTTATTCCACAAAATTGACTTATTGCGCTTAATGAGATATGTCACCCTCTCACAATACATGAACCCAATTTCAATCAAAGCCATTTCCACTCGCTTATTGCCAATTAGCCAGTTTGTGGAACACACTCCCTTATGCAAGATCAATAAGTAATGTTGATTGTTGAGGGCGGATATTGATGTAGTAGTCATCTTGTTCTGTTTGCTATTTTCCTTCTATGTACCACATGATCTATGATAGTGGCCGTGATGGTGTCCTAGGAGCACTAAATAATCTCTCCTCATATTTAATTTATTTGTTCTTTTATGCAGTGTGCTTTTAACTTAAGGGCCCGATTGGATGAATGATTAATATTAAGGGGATAAGTTATAGAGCATGATAAGATAAGATGGGTATTATTTTTAAAGGTTGGCCCACATTGATGTGATGTTTATGGAGGGGATAAAAAAGTAGATGGTTTGGATGCAGGGGATAAATATACGACTTGGTTTGAATGTTTAATAAAATAGGGGGGGGAAGGAGATAAGGAGGGGTGAAGTCGTAAAAAAACTACCTTTACAACCGGATAACTTTTGGGGAGGCCGAGGGGTGCCCAAAAGTTATCCCCCAAGTGAAATCTTATTTTTGATCATTTGTTTTGCCAGACCATGAATATAAGGTGGGGCTAGGGATAAAAGGGGGTGAAATGTTATCCCTCTTCTATATCCCTATCCAAGCAGGGTCCAAGACGAAGAGATATAAATATCAGCAAAGAGATATATATCCTAAAATAGTCGAGATGCATATAAGCTAGGATCCGGGGACCCTCCTTTTTTCTCCCTCATTTTCTCCCTCCTTTTCTCTTAAACTACGTCGTTTTGCTCAATTTCTTGGTACACCTCTAAAGCTTCCAAGGGCCCTGTTTGAAGAGTTAATTTCCAAAAGTGACTAAACCCAAAACCCGAAGTGCCTAAACCAA
>JAXBDA010002984.1:0-38042 GCA_036023075.1 Gaultheria prostrata | reverse complement strand
GAGAGAAAGAGAAATGAAGTGTATACGCCAAAATGAAACCCTAATTTATTTTACGGTTGAGACCCATATGTTTAGAGAAAATTTATTGAGACCCTAAAGTTTCAAAACTCATGAATGGACCCCTATGTTTCGGGGATTCGGGGATGGATCGGGGCGGGGCAGGGCTGGGCGGGGATGGATCGGGGAACGGATTCGGGGCAGATTCGGGGCGGGGACATGCCTATCTCCACCCCCTATCCAATCTCCAAACATTTTAAAAAAAAAAACTCCATATCCTACCCAATCTCCGAACAGATCTCCATATTGACGATCCATTCGGATCGGGGATCAGATCGGATTCGAACGGATCAGACAAAATGCTCATCCCTATCGGTATCTCGCTATGATGATGGAGATAATGCACAAGCAACGTCTTTGGCCATGTTCAGTCTTTGAACAAAGTTCAAACTCTTAGTTTGATTTGCTCACCGTCAGGGTTGGTCCTGGGGTAAGCCCATCAAACCTCCGGACTTGGGCAATCCACCGGGCTGGGGCAACGCAAAAGAAAAAAAAAACATAAGTTATGTATAACTTTAAAAGGTTTCCAAATGAATCATAAGCCATATGCTTGGCCTGATGGTTCGGAATGGTGTTAAACTCCTCCGTTAGTTGGGTTCAAGTCCCAGAGCTCCTCCTTTTGCATTTTTGTGAGGCTTTTGGGTTTCTCTCTAGTCTAGAGTCTCTAGACCCTTTTTTTTTTTTATCTCTAATTTTGATTTTACTATCAGCAGCCCCTCTTTCCTTTTTCCCTCACTCCATTTTTTTCCCCAACAAGTCTAGATCACACTCAAAATATACATTCAAATATCCGAAAACTCTTATAAATGTATGAGATCACACAAACTAGTGTTATTATATGAGTGAGTCCCACAGATTTTAAATTTTTTTATCAAAGTGGTGGAAAATTGAAAACAAATTGAGCGAGGTAAGACTATTTATATAGTTTTTCAACAAAATTTAGGTTAAAATATGAGGATACTTTCTTATTTTTTCAAAAAAAAATTCTTAAAATTATATCTTTTTGCATTTATCTTTTATAATTGTATCATTTTTGTTTAAAGTTTTGTAATTTTATATTTTTAAAAAAAGAACTCTTGAAAATGTAGGGAGAGTGCTTGTGTGCGCTACCTGGTGTGCGGCATTCGAGCCATTGGATGTGTTTTCAACAGTCCTGATTTGATCCTGACACTTTGTAGATCCGAGCCGTCCATTGCCAAGATGAAATTCGAGCCGTTGATTGCCGAGATCAAAGGCTCGGATGCTCACACTAGGGCCGCACGAGCACCCCCGGGTCCCTCCAATTTTGGGAGTTTGTTTCGGGCTCCTAAAATAACTCTTGAATTTTTTTGTGGGCAACCAAGCTAGGATTCGGCTTGGGCAACCCAAACCTCAGAGCCGGCCCTGCTCACCATCTCCGGGATGCAACCACTGCTCTAGGCGTCCCTTGGACATAAACTCTAGTACAGAGCTATCAATTTGTTTTTACTTCTTGCGCATATGTAGTGCAGCTCTATCTAAAAAGTGAAAAATTTATAGTATTTCAAAACAATTCAATAAAAATGATTTAAAAAAAAAAAAAAACAAGGCAAATAGTCAAAATGCCGAGTTAAAGTTCACTAACTTTTACTATTTTCAGAAAACTTTTTAATAAAACATTATTTAACTTTTAGTAAAAAAGTTTCGCAAAAATTTAAAACATAGTTGACTAAAGAAAAAGAAAGACGAAACTCTACTGAACTTTTTCATCTCAAAAACTTATTTTAAAAACACTGATGCATTTTTGTACCAACAAATGCTGATCCTATCTTTCCAAGAAAAATTTTAGTAGCCAAGAAGTAAAATGAGATGACAAAAATCAACATCCATGTCCCTTTCAATTTTGAATTCTTTCCATCAAGTTGAGTTTGTTTTCAGATTGAAACCCACATGCTTGTGGAGTTGTTGCAAAAAAACAAACTACTCTCTTTAAATACTCAAAACTGCCACCGATCTCTTTTATTGGTAAAGAAATATCTGAAGGAAGACTTAACCCAAATAATAAATTATCTGGGCCGCCAAGTAAGAAATATTGACTATGATTCCAGGGGCCGGTTCCCTCATACTTAAAAAAACATATAAAAAAACACTTCACTCTTTCGAGCTCTACTGTGTTTTCGATCCGTTGATCTTGTTTAAATGAGTAAAATAAAAGGTCCTGCAAAATTTCAACTCAATCGAATATCGGTCAATGCTTGATCCAAACAATTTGAAAAACACTAGTTCTTGTCATAGTTTTTACAAAACTATTTGGATCATGCACTTGCCGATATCCGATTGAGCTAAATTTTTGTAGGACCTCCTATTGTACTCATTTACACTAGATCAACAGTTCGGAACATCACAGTGGGGCCCGGCACAAAATCGAGTGTTTTTTTGTGTGAGGGGAACCGGCCATATGATTCCTAACATCAAATAATTGTGTTTACATATTGGATTTAGTTCTGAAATGAGGACTTCATTAGCAACAAACATAATGGAGCACTCTTATTTTCCCCGGATTTTTCTTGTGCTTTTGATCTTAGTTTTGGAATCTGCTATAGCATTATCCACTTCTGGCAACGAAACTGATAGAATTGCTTTGCTTGATTTCAAGAATCACATAACTCAAGACCCATTTCAAATCATGCCCTCTTGGAATGATTCCCTTCATTTCTGCAATTGGGTAGGTGTCAAATGCAATCCCAGCAATGGAAGAGTCATGATTTTGAACTTGGAATCACAACAGCTGTTTGGCTCCATTCCCCCTTCTATAGGAAACCTCACATTCCTCACTGGGTTCAATCTGAAAGACAACAACTTCCAGGGCGAAATTCCTCAAGAAATCGGCCGCTTAGTCCGGCTTCAACATCTAAATTTGTCTTACAATTCGTTTTCTGGGAAAATCCCAAGTAATATCAGTCAATGTGGAGAGCTCACGATTTTTCGGGCCACAAAAAATGAGCTTGTTGGGCAAATTCCAGAACAACTCAGCTCACTTTCCAAGTTGGTTTATCTTGTAGTTGAGAGCAACTATCTTTCTGGAACAATACCAGCTTCCATTGGCAACCTTTCATCTCTCTATGTTCTTTCGCTCATGCAGAATAGTCTACAAGGAAGCATACCGGAACAAGTTGGTCTTCTCTCCGGGTTAGGCCTTTTTCAAGTTTCTGAAAATGGGATTTCGGGTACGGTTCCTTTGTCAATCTACAATATTTCCTCTTTGTACCTTTTTAATGTTGTTCAAAACAAGTTACAGGGGAAGCTCCCACCAGATGTAGGCATTACCCTTCCTAATCTTGAAGTATTTGCTGGGGGCTTAAACAATTTCACTGGATCAATACCTGTTTCCTTGTCAAATGCTTCCGGCCTTTTTTTGATTGATTTTGCTCAAAATAGTCTTACAGGGAGTGTGCCAACAAGTTTGGGAATGTTGCAAGGTTTGAATCATTTCAACTTTGATGATAATAAACTTGGAAGTGGTGAAATGGGTAGCCTAAATTTCCTTCAATATTTGGGTAATTGCACAAGTTTAGAAGTTTTGGGATTGGGGAGAAATCAGTTTGGTGGGGAATTGCCCAACTCTATTGCCAACCTCTCAACTACTCTACAACGACTTACTCTGGGTTCTAATATGTTATATGGAGGCATTCCTGATGGGATAGGAAACCTTGTGAATTTAACCCTTTTGGGATTGGAAGGGAACTACTTGAATGGTAGTATTCCTTATGGTGTGGGAACACTTCGACAGTTAGCCGGATTATACTTGCACGTTAACAGATTTTCGGGGCTGATTCCATCCTCCCTCGGTAACTTGACATCGTTAACGAGGCTCTTTATGGACGAGAATAGGCTAGAAGGAAGTATTCCTCCAAGCCTTGGAAATTGCAATAAATTGCTGGTAATGAACCTTAGTAGTAACAACCTCAGTGGCACCATACCAAAAGAAGTCATTGGCCTCTCTTCGCTTTCAATTTCTCTGGTCTTGTCTTATAATTCTTTGACTGGTTCATTGCCATTTGAAGTGGGCAAGTTAATAAATCTCATGGAGCTTGATATTTCAGATAACAAATTGTCTGGTGAAATTCCTAGTAGTATTGGCAGTTGTGTGAGTTTAGAGCGCCTGCTATTGGAGGGTAATTCCCTCCAAGGAACAATTCCTGAAACTTTGAAAGCTTTAAAAGGTTTAGAAGAGGTTGATTTTTCACGGAATAACTTGTCTGGACAAATTCCTGAATTTCTTGGAATGCTTCTTCTCAAGAAACTTGATCTCTCTTTCAACGATTTTGAGGGCCAAGTGCCAACCGAAGGGATATTTGGAAATGTTAGTGCAATTTCAATCCTTGGAAATAATAAGCTGTGTGGAGGTGATTCGGACTTGCATTTGCCTTTATGTTCTCGAGTCGACACCCAATCATCAAGAAATTTTTTTGCCCCCAAAGTAGTTATCCCTGTAACTGCTGCAGTTGTTTCAACCATATTTCTGTGCTCTTTGGCTGCTTGTTATCTGATACAAAAATCAACCAAGACACCTTTAACAGAAATCTCCACAAGCGATGGGCAATGGGGAATTTCTTACTCTGAGATTTTGAAGTCAACTAATGGTTTTTCCAAGGAAAATTTTATCGGTTCAGGTAGTTTTGGTTCGGTATACAAAGGAATTCTTGGGAGTAATGGTGCAATTGTAGCTGTGAAGGTACTAAACCTTCAAAAGAAAGGCGCTTCCAAGAGTTTTATGGATGAATGCAGTGCTTTGGAGAGTATAAGGCATCGCAATCTCCTGAAGATTATAAGCACCTGTTCAGCCGTTGATCAAGAAGGCAATGAATTCAAAGCTCTAGTACTCAAGTTCATGTCCAATGGAAGCCTAGAGCAGTGGTTGCATTCGGCCGGAGACGGTGAGCCAAATCAAACTAAGAGTTTGAAATTTGTTCAGAGACTGAACATTGCCATAGACGTTGCGTGTGCATTAGAATATCTCCATCATCATTGTGAGATGCCGATTGTGCACTGTGACCTAAAGCCAAGCAATGTGCTTTTGGATGATGATATGACAGCTCATGTCGGTGACTTCGGATTAGCAAGTTTTGTTACTGAAACGTCGAACCGTCTTTCCAACACCGGAAACTTATCTGAGGTGCTAAAGGGTTCTATAGGGTACATTGCTCCAGGTACTTTGTTCTTTCAATTTGGTTAGAATCAGAAACTGATATTACTGATATCCCATTTGCTTAATTTCTGACTAGTAATGGTAGTATTTTCAAGACAAGTTCTTTTTCTCCTTAAATTTCAGAAAATGGTATGGGGGGCCGAGTGACCACACTAGGAGATGTTTACAGTTATGGGATTCTCTTATTGGAGATGTTTACTGGAAAGAGACCAACCGATGATACATTCAAAGACGGGCTAAGCATTCGCAACTTTGTTGCAACCGCTTTGCCTGAGCGTGTAATGGAAATAGCAGACCGATTATTACTGTTGGAAGAAGAAGAGAAGAAGGTTGATGTTGAGAACGAAGAAGTGGAAAATGAAGAAAGAGTTATCACCGGTGATGAAGATTCACAGAGCAGTAGTTCTACTACTGGAATAGTAATGGATTGCGTAGTTTCAGTGCTAAAAATTGGACTTTCGTGTTCTGCTCCACTACCAAGGGCACGAATGCCAATGAACATCGTCGTGAACAAAATGTACGCAATCAGAGAAACGTTTCAAAGATCTAAGAACAGGAATGACAGAAGAAACGAATGAGTTTCATTTCTTTTTTTTTTTATAGCTTTTGCTTCTTTAACTATTATAGTGTTTTCTTTAAGTAAATGTGGACTGGAGTGGACAAGGACCTTAAAATGTCTACCATTATTGTACAACCTCTCATGTTTATAATTTCTACATTTTATTTTTTTCATTTCGGCCTAATTCTCAAGGTTGGTGGGCACTCCATCAATTGAACCTGCTGAACAAAAAGAACAACTATTACTGGTGTTTTTTTGAATATCACGCATTTTCAGGTCAAGCAAGCCTCTAGTTGGTTTTATGGTCATTGTGGTGTTGTATTTCCCTATACACAACAGATGCCGCATAAGGAAAATTGAAAAGGAGAAGAAGGATTCCCAAAGTGATATCTTGATCAGTGGAGCTAAGAATGTGAACAGCGACCACAGAATCCTTCCACAGAATCTGATTGCATAGCTGTTGATTGGTTGGACCGTAGTTGTCCACTTTCGAAGCCTCGAGTACGGGATATGAGCTCGAGGCATACATTTAAGTCTTTTTGGTCTAGTTAATGTCTTTGGTAATTTTGTTATTAATTATAGGAGGCAATTTAGTATTTAATTAGGTTATTTTTAAAGTTTCTTTCACTTCCATTAGGGTTAAAAGTCTATAAATAAGAAATTTGAGATGTAATCGTTAGACTTTGACAAATGAGAATAAGAGTTGTTTGAGAATTAGGGTTTTGATCATTGTGTGCCTCTCTTCCCTTCTACCTCTTTCTTGCCCGGCATCAGAATTTTGAATCTGGCTGTAGCATTATTCCCATAATTCCCGAAAGACTATATGGAAACAAAAATATCTTCAAACGGTTTGGAACAGCATACATAACTAGTGTGGATATACCACTCAGGCGGATGAGTAATCCCCCTCCTCATCTGGGTGGCAAACACCGCACGATTGTGGGGCGGATGACTAATCCAGAGGATGTAGCATCCCCCCTACATATCCTCCTCCATGTTGTGCAGAGTTAAATTCTCATCATTGATATGTGTACATCATATGAGTAGGTGTGTATGAATCATGGAACTCTAAAAATTGACTTCATAAGAATACCAAACAAAATACAACAAAGAAAAGTGGAGCTGCTTTATGAAATATGTTCTTCAACTAGAATGCATCAAATGAACAACAGAGAAGTAAAATCTGTCGAAGAAAACTAACATATCAATATCTTTTCGTACTTCTCTTCTTAAATCTAAGGAACGAGTCTCTAATGGCATATGCATTTTCTTTGCGATAATGTTCATTGGAATCTGTTCGCTAGGTAGTGAAGCAGAACATGAAAGTCCAATACTCAGCACTGAAACCACGCAATCCAATACCACTAGTCTTCTAGCACTACTGCTCTGGGGATCTCTATCACTGATTATATATCTCTCTTCCATTCTTTCTTCTTCATTACCATGATCAACCTCCTCCTCCTCTTCCAAGAGCAATGACCGGTCTACTATTTCCCCTGGGCGTTCAAGCAAAGCCATTGAAACAAAGTTGTGAATGCTTAGTCCATCTTTGAATATGCTATCAGTTGGTCTCTTACTAGTAAACATTTCCCGCAAGAGAATCCCATAGCTGTAAACATCTCCTAGCGTGGACACTTGGGCCACCATACCATTTTCTTAAAGGAGAAAAAGGAAGATTAGTAAAAAAAAAAAATGGCAGAACTAACAAGAATATTTATACCCAACATGCAGTTGTCAGTAATGGTGGTCAGATTTAATTGACATACCTGGAGCAATGTATCCAACAGAACCCTTTAGCCCCACAGACAAGTTTTCGTTATTCGAAAGATCATCCGATGCTTGAATAAGAAACCTTGCCAATCCAAAGTAGCCGATGTGGGCTGTCATATCATAATCCAATAGAACATTACTGGGCTAATAGGTCACAGTGCACGATTGGTATCTCACAACGATGATGAAGATATTCCAATGCAGAAGCGACTTCTACGGCTATGTTCAGTCTTTGGATAAATTTTAAACTCTTATTAGCTTGTGTTTGCTCATTATTTCCTGGATGGAGCCACTCGTCTAGGCTACCATTGCACATGAACTCGAATACTAGATCTTTGAAGTCATTACCTTGTTGATCAACACTGGAACATGTGCTTATGATCTTAAGGAGATTACGATGCCGTTTACTCTTCAAAGCATTGCATTCATCCATGAAACTCTTGGAAGCACCTTGCTTTTCAAGATTGAGTACTTTGACTGCTACTGCTGCACCAGCACCACCAAGAATTCCTTTGTACACAGAACCAAAACTACCTGAGCCGATCAAATTTTCCTCGGAAAACCCATTAGTTGACTTTACAAGGTTCCTGTAAGAAATTCCCCACTAGCGAATCCTTGGCAGAGGATGCAGCTAAAGGTTTCTTGGTTGATTTTCTTATCACGTTACAAGCAGCGAAAGAGCATACGAGTAGGCCTAAAATAACACCAATTGTTACAGGGATAACTACTTTTGTGGCAAGAAATTTTCTTGATGCTTTTTGGTCAATTTGGGAACATAGAGGCAAATGCAAGTCTATAACACCTCCACACAGCCTATTATTCCCGATGATAGAAATTGCACTGGAATTTCCAAAAATCCCTTCAATTGGCACTTGGCCCTCCAAATTATTGAAAGAAAGATTACGTTTCTTCAGCAACAAAAGCTTCCCAAGAAATTCTGGGATCTGTCCGGACAAGTTATTGCGTGACAAATCTACCTCTGCTAAACCTCTTGAAGCTTTTAAAGATTCAGGAATTGTTCCGTGTAGGAGATTACCCTCCAAAAGCAGGCGCTCCAAACTAAGACAACTGCTAATACTACTTGGAATTTCGCCAGACAATTTTCCATGAAACATCAAGCTCCATGAGATTTATCAACATACCCACTTCAAATGGTAATGAACCAGTCAAAGAGTTATTTGACAAGTCCAGAGAAATTGAAAGTGAAGAGAGGCCGTTGACTTCTTTTGGTATGGTGCCGCTAAGGTTATTAATACCAAGGTTCAGATCAAGCATTTTGTTGCAAATTCCAAGGCTTGGAGGAATACTTCCCACCAATCTATTTTCCTGCAAAAAGAGGTGGGTTAATGATGTCATGTTACCAAGGGATGATGGAATCGGCCCTGAGAATCTGTTTTCATTCAAGTATAATTCCGTTAATTGTTGAAGCTTCCCCATACTATCGGAGATGATTCCATTCAAGTAGTTATCCTCCGAGCCGAAAAGGTCAAATTGACAAGGTTTCCTATACTATCAGGAATGCTTCCATATATCATATTTGAACCCAAAGTAAGAGTGTTGAGGTTAGTCGAAAGGTTGGCAATGGGGTTTGGCAATTGTCCACCAAACTGATTTCTTGTCAATCTGAAATTATGCAAATGTAACACAAGTCCTAGAGGGGGGGTTGAATAGGACTAACAACTTAAAAATAACCAATTCTATGTAAGAGACAATCACCCACACTCCATGGCCAATCAAACAAAACAACAATTTCGATATGGAGAATTCAAGTAAAGGAGACAATGCACGCAATATACGTGGAAACTACTTAGGGTCTAACACCCTAAGCATAAAACCACAGCCTTACTTCAACTTATATTTCATAATTCAAAAGGTACAAGAGATTCAAAGACAAGGAATTTTACCCACAAGTAACTTGCAATCCCTAGCTCCAACTCTTGAACTAGCACCCCGTGCTCCTTCTTGAATTCATGAACCCACGACACCATCTCGATCTCCGCATCACCACGGCTCCGCGGCCAAGTAAACTTGAAGGCATGAAAACATGACTTATGAAAAAGATTTGATTTTTGAAAAAGTTTTTGGGAAACTAACTCAATCTAGAGGCGATCCATTAAGAGGAAAGCACTAGAAAGAGTAAAGATGAATGGAGGAACTCCAAATCATCTCATGAGCAAGACTAGCACACAAGGGGAAAAGAGGGAAAGAGGGGGACACTTTCTCTCTCTAAAATGGCTGATTTTGCTCTCAAGTCTTAGATGAAAAAGTGCTGAAAATGGCTTATATAGTGGGCAATCTCGTGCTCAACAAGACACCCAATCAAAGCAAGACATGTGTCCACTTAAAGGTCCAACAGACGCTTGCAAACGCGCGGAAACGCGCGCACAGGATTAAAACACTTGGCACATTGTGGGCTGTCCATTGACACGCGTCTGGAAAACGCTTGAAGACCCTTTAAAAAAGACTTGAATGGACAAGATTATAACACGTGTCAAAGGATCCCACAAGATGAGCATGCGTGTGCAGACTCAAGCAAACGCAGCAAGACTAAGGCTAAAAACAATGCATAAAACATGAGATTTTAAAGAAAGAACAATGCACAAGATAAGCCATGGACACGTGCGATAAGACGAGGCATTTTGAAAGACTTAAATGTGAAGATGATATGCATGGATATTATACCTTTCCGGATAGGCCTCGAAATGTTTGGGGCGGCTTTAAGCTTGAGTCTTGACAGTGAAGCATGAGTGCACAAGAGTGGAGCGTCTAGACTCAATTGCTTAGAAAACTACCACCCAACCCCAACAAAGATTACAAACTCAAATGGTTCGATAAAACCCGGAAATCGCCAATAAACCTAACACAATCTCAACACTTCCAAATTAGTACAGTTACTAAAGGAATCAATAAAATCTAGACCTCCCATTTGCCCATTTCCAAGTTTATTATCATCAAAGTTGAAATATAACAAACCCTTCAAGACTCCCAAACTTAATGGAACAGATCCAGTAATCATATTTGAGGAAACATCAACCTGCTGAAGCCCGGAGGCATTGGACAAGGAAACAGGTATTGGCCCTGTGAAATTATTTAAGCCTCCAAGAAAGATTTTTAGATTAGGAAGGGTATGGCCCAAATCACGAGGGATTTCCCCTTGTAACCTGTTGTTGGCAACACTAAAACCATACAAGGAGGAAATATTGTAGATTGCTGAAGGAACAGTACCTGAAATTCCATTCCCAGAAACTTGGAAAAACCCCAATTTTGACAGATACCCAATTTCTTGTGGTATGAGTCCTAGTAGATTATTTCGCCTGAGAGACAAATGATTGAGAGACGAAAGTTTCCTAATGAACGTTGGAATTTTACCAGAAAAATTGTTGACATCAAGTGAAAGAAAGATCAAACTGGACAGAGAGCTGAGTTGCTCTGGAATCTGCCCAAAAAGCTCATTTCCATCTGCATGAAGTACTGTGAGCTTTTTACAGTGAGTGATATTGCTGGGGACTTTCCCAGAAAATGAATTGTAGGACAGATTCAGATGCTGAAGCCATATTAAGCGACCGATTTCTTGTGGGATTTCGCAGTGAAAATTGTTTTTTTTTAAGGTAGATTCCCCTGAGGAATGTGATGTTTCCTATAGAAGGTGGAATGTAGCCAAACAGCTTTTGGGATTCCAAGTTCAAAATGGTTACTCTTTGATCGGAAGGATTGCATTTAACACCTACCCAATTGCAGAAATGAAGGGAATCATTCCAAGAGGGCATGATTTGAAATGGGTCTTCAGTTATGTGATTTTTGAAATCAAGTAAGGCAATTCTATCAGCTTCGTTGCCAGAAGTGGATGTTGCTGTTGCTGATTCAAAACCTGAGATTTAACCAACAAGAAGAATGGAGCAAAGAAAACATGATTGATCCATTGTGTTTCGAGAGCTAGGCGGTCGATGTAAATTGTTGGGTTTGTGAAGCCTCATCTTAATTAATTACTCCATTCAGTATCATGTCAGAGTCGACCTAGACAAAAGTATTACGGTAAGTGGTGATGAAAATATTAAATGTAAATTTATATTACACGCAACAATCACGTTCCATATCTAATGTCACTTATTTGTGTTCTTGCTTGGTTTGTCTTTCGTGCGATTTTTTTGTATATGGGACCGCATCCGCAACAACTGAACAAGTTCAAAACCGTTTTAAGGGGGTGGTTTGATTCTTTTTTGGGAGACCAATGAAAGAGATTGGCAAATGAGAGAGGCAGTTGAGTTTTCTAAGGGGGTGGTTCGATTCTTTTTATCCATGCATGAATATCAAAAGTGAAAGGGACTTCGTTGTTTCATGTATGATGTAGTAATAGTCCATGCCATTTGAATTAAGGATGGAGCGAGGGGGCTAGAAGGGACTGTCGCCACCGCTAAGATATGAAAAAGCCTTACTATTACACTTAAAAAAGTACACAATATATCATTACATTTTATATAGTCCCGCCGATCCTCCACATATAGCCCGCTTCTCTATGCAAAATTTCTGGCTCCGTCAATTTGAATTCTTTTACTAATGAACAAGTTTCGCCAAAAAGTGGAAAATGAAACCGCGAGTGTCTGATCGGTTTGTGAGAGGGCGTGCCGTGACTGTTGAGCAATCCAGTTGACTGTAAAGGCATGCGTGCCTTTTCTAACTTCGTACAAGAGCGATTCCGCGTGACCCAAAGGGTAGAGTCACAAAGTGATTTGATTGTGCCTTGAGAAAAAGGATTTATAATTTTCTAAACGCCTTGGAAGTTAAATAGGTAACAAACGAGGGAAAATAAAAAGGAACAATGATTTACATGCATCAGCTGGTAGTAAGTGATTAGTGCCCAAGCTGGCCCAGCCTCCAACCAAACCTCAAAGTCCTAAAGCATGATTGGTAAAGTTCATAAGTGTTTTAGCTGGAGTTTGCAGTCTGAAAGGTCTTCCACAGAGTTGTTCAAAAGCTAATTTCACTGTTCAAAAGCTAATCAAACATAGCACCATTAACGCCAATATTCATATAATCCTATCTATTATCCCATGAACTATACTTGTATTCTCTATCCCTATCCGTAAATCCATCTTATCCAATACCTCCCAAAAATAATCAGACAATTAAATGTGCCAGGGCAATACAAAAAATCCATCAGTCGCATAATCATTTCAAATGCCATGTGCTCTACCGCTCAATCTTCGCATTGTGCTAGAGTTCTCAGTCTTCGATCTTGCGAATTTTAGTAGGAGATTTGAGATGTCATTCAAAAATGTTTCAAGCTCGTGCTCCCGTTCGTACACTCGGGTGCTGATTATGTCAGTTAGGTTAGGGATCATCGTGTTTCTTGTTCTTTCTCTCTCAAATTCTTGATTTTTAACTGGTTATAATACCGAAATTCCCAAACAAAAATGTTAGGAATACAATCATTTGGATATAGTACCGAACACAGCCCCTCACATACACGTGGATCCCGTACCCATTTATTACGCGGGAACCACGTGTAGGTGAGGGGTTGTATTCAGTGTTGTCTCCAAATAATTGTGTTCCTAGCATCTCATCTCCAAATCCCGCAAAAAAGGGGTGGAAACAAAGTAGTTACTAGACTAATGACATTAAAGTCAATAACGTCTTAGTTACGTACTTTGATTTCATAGTGCGTGGACTTTTGCAATCTTTGGAAATTATATAAAGCCAATCGTTACTATTAAGTTTGGAAGACACTATTACCCCTCTCTCTAATTTTTATATTGTTTTCTAAAAAATATGTGAAAGTAAAGTAACTTTTATATCTCTTGTGTACTTCAATATGTTCAGCTAGATTTTATCAATGGGCAGAAACAAAAAGAATATGAATGTGCAAACTTTAATCAAACAAAGGAAGAATTTAAGGTACTCCCTCCGTCCCAATTTGCTTGCCCCTTTTGGGGAAATGGATTTTTAAGGGGAGTGAAAACTTTGTATTGCCTTTCTTATTTGCCCCTAAGTCCAGTCAATATTACTGTGGCTAATTTTGTGGGGGTTAATTGTTTATATGAAACTCAAAACATATGCAATATAGATTTTGTTTGATAGATATTAATTAGTTTTATTATACAAAGTTTTCAAAATCATAAAAATCGTTATAAAATAAAAGATAATGGACAAGCCAATTAAGATGGAAAAAAATACTTTTCAAGGGTAAAACTAGAAAGTGACCATGTTTTGATGGATATTTTTAGAAATGGGACAAATATTTTGGGACATCCCAAAATGGAAAAAAGGACCAGCAATTTGGGACGGAGAGAGTACCTTTGAAGAAATATTAATCAAATATCTCAATAAATACCCAAACTCGTTGAAATGTCAATTTAGCACCTATATAGTTGTTTAAGAGCTTACCCAATAATGTGCTATTGCTATAATATATCCATGTTTAAAAGAAGGGCTCCAATGGTGATGAGCTATAACAACTGAGGTGGTAGTCTAGTTGGCCAAAGTGAATGGGATAAGATTCCCCTCTCTTCTCGTGCATGGATCTCTCAGGTTCGAATCCCTCCCATGCCAATTGCTGGGACTTATGTGGAGGGACTTTGGCCAACTAATCACCTAAGTGGTGCTATGGTGACGGTCTATCCTCTCCGACAGAAGCTATGGTTCAACCGGAAATTCCACAGCAGGTTGGGAATCCCAATGGTCACGCTCATGGCGGGTTGCTATGATGGTTACTCCTTCCCGCCCTTTTGCAGTTCAAAAAAAAAATGGTGATGAGCTATACATATATGGAGTGCTATATAAATCAACTCCACTTATGCTTACATGCAAATTGGATTACAAAAAGACGAATTATCAAAGAGGGAAAATGACATTGGCACTATCAGTCACCAGACTTGAGAGGCCAATTGCTGTATGAGATAATTTGGCTATGCTCAATTATTTCTCTGACCCACATTTCCCCATCACCTATAACTTTATCTCCAATCTCATTATGATCGTGTTCATTTGTTTTGTCTTCATGCTCAAATAACGTGCATCTTTAATTAATTAATCTCTTCAGTGGTATCTTTAAGAAGATGGATTGTCAGCAGTTTGGGTGAAAACTGCCCATTGTGAAGTTGAGCAATTTTTGACCTGATGGATCTAATTCAATGATCGAAATCGTTCAATTTGTAGAACTCGTTGAGAACTTCAATCACGGCAAAAATTATATTGATTGGATTTTGAACAGTAACTAATGTTTACATTTATTTTGGAAAAAAATGGACTTAGCACACAGGATGAAATAAACCCACTTTGATATGTACCCACATCTTAAAATAAAATGTAAGTATAACTTTATTCACATGAGTAATTTATTGCAAATCCGATCATTATGATTTTGAGCTTAAGAAAGTTCTCGACAAATTCTACGAAATGAGTGATTCTGAACATTATTGAATTGGATCCATCATTAGACCAAAACTGCTAATTAAAAATCCATCTCCTTCGGAGTTTAAATATAATAACAAAAATGTTAGATACATAAAAAATATCTCCGAAAGTGTTAAAGGAAAAGGGAATGAAGTCAGATTCACATTAGCCATTCATTCCATTGGAAAGCCTTTTTTCTCTAAAGGAATATGGGACCCCGGAAAAAATTTCTTCCTTTTTTCGAAGCTTCATGGCTCACACCTTAAAGGTAAAAGTCAAGGTTCAATGTTTTTGAAATTTTTTATTTGAGACTTTGACCTGACTAATTCAAGTAATCAACTACTCCAGGGAAGGGGTTGGGATACCGGAAACGGAGTGCTGTAGGGTGCTCTTGGAGTGTGCAATTTGAATCATCGAATGTATTTTTAATTATTCGAACATCTAATTTAAGTTGCAGTTTTACCATTAATAGATAAACATGCAATCACACACACCGAAATGAAAGGCTTTTTTTCTCAATATAAATATGATACGATCAATGTTCAATGAAAGCTAATTTCGCCAGAGTTGATTATCGTCATCAAAATAAGTCCGTAGAGGGCCCACATTGCTGGTTAATTTACCACAACCAAATTAACCAACATTACCACCGTAGCATAACACCAAGACAAACAGTAATCTCTCTCTCTCTGATGTAGAGTGGGTCGCGTTCACATTTCTTGATCGGTTGGACCATTCACAGCCCAAACGGCATAATAAATAAGTCCACGGGCCAACGTTGGCGAAAAAGCCTCAAGTCCGCATTTTTGAAAGGAAACGGGCTTATGCACATTCGGTCGTTCGATGATCAATGATGATCGAACGGGTATGATCAACAATGGATTTCGGCCGTTCGATGTTGTCTAGGTCTTCAAAAGGGGAATTTTACCGTTTTAGGAAATAATAGTTTTGCTAATAATTTTTAATACGAAATTCCGTTTTTATTGCCGTCTGTTTTGGCAACCTTATATTTCTTTCTAGTTTTTAGTTCTGCCAATTATTTCCGAATTTCCACGTTTGGTAATTTTCTTAATTTCTTTCATTTCGGCTTGATTAACAAGTCAAATCTTTTGTTATTCGTTTCCTAGTTGATCTAGGGTTGCTTTGACACTATAAGTATCATTGTAAGCCTAATAACAAAATTTGATTGTTTATGAATTAAAGAAAATTGAGTATTTACTCTTAGTTTGTTTGTTCAAGGACGGAGTACCTGTAGTTCAAATTTGTCCAAGTTTATTTCTTGCAAATAGTTTCGTAAAATGAGGGCCCCCTATATCCCTGTTGTTAAATCACCAGAATCAGCCAAATTAGACCAGAATTTTGCTAAAAGAGAGTAAAAGTCTGCAAGTCTGACCGAAACACGCTTAAGGCGAAGATTGAGATAAGCACGGCGACACAATACCCTCTCAAGGAATTCCATACGTGTTTACTGGGAGATTGAAATTTTAATTTTTGCTTAAAATCCAAGAAAGTCTTGGAGTTTTCATTACTAAAAGTGGTTCAATCCCAGATCCATCAATTCAGGCACATGAATTTGATGAAATCCTCTGTCTCGTCTCTGTTTTGTATCATTCCCTTGAACCTCCATTGAACCCATCTCTTTTTTCTATCCCTTTTCGTTCTTTTTCAGTCAAGATTCATTAATCAAAGATTCATTACTAGTTCCTAAAAATGTTTGATTCCCAGATTCTTGGCCTAGCCAAAATACCCATCTTCTCCTTGGCCACGATTTTCTTTCTCATCATAGTTGCCGATAGCATCATTTCAAATCTCTCTCTCCACTCAGTCGTTCTTGACACCACAAGAAGTGCTCAGGGACTGCGTAGTACCCTCGAAAACCCACAAAAATTGAGGAGAATTTCGACCCATGAAGTGATTTTTCCAGTTGAAAAAGAAGTTCAAGAAGCGAAAATTGAAGAGTTGGATCATAGTGATTTGTTGCCTCCAGTCAATGTTACTGATCAAGAAAGAATTGATTGGTTGAAGAGAAAGCTGCCTTATTTCAACATATTCAAGTCCACAAGGTTGAGTAGACAATTCGATGGTCGAATCCGGGAGTTTTTCGGCCATGATCGGTGCCGAATTCAGTTTTTCATGACGTGGATTTCTCCGGCCAGGGCGTTTTCGGAAAGAGAGTTTCTTGCTTTGGAAAGTCTATTCAAATCCAACCCAAATGGGTGCTTGGTAATTTTGTCAAGAAGTATGGACTCTGCTCATGGGTATGAAATCTTGAAACCACTTCTTGGCTTTGGGTTTAAGGTCATTGCAGTAACACCAGACTTGTCATCTTTGTTCAAGGACACACCGGCCGAATCATGGTTCGAGGAGTTCAAGAGGGGTAAAACGGACCCGGGTGAAATCTCATTCGCGCAGAATTTGTCGAACCTGATCAGGCTCGCGGTTTTGTACAAGTATGGTGGGGTTTATTTGGACACGGATTTTATTGTCTTGAAGGATTTCTCAGGGCTAAGGAACTCGATCGGCACGCAAAGCGTCGATGCGTTTGGTAACTGGACAAGGCTAAACAATGCAGTTCTTGTTTTCGATAAGAATCACACACTCCTGCATAAGTTCATGGCAGAATTCACTTCCACTTTCAACGGCAACAAATGGGGGCATAATGGTCCATACTTGGTTTCCCGAGTGGTCGAGAGAACGCCCAAAGGACAAGATTGTAATTTCACAGTCTTACCGCCTATCGCGTTTTACCCGGTGGATTGGAATAGGATATCGGGATTTTTCGCTAACCCAGTTGGCCGGGTTAGTTCCAAATGGGTGGAAGCCAAATTGGTTCAGCTAAGTAGGGAGAGTTATGGAGTTCACTTGTGGAATAGGGAGAGTAATAGATTGAGAATTGAAGAGGGCAGCGTTATAGGAAGATTGATTTCTAGTAACTGTGTTATTTGCAGAAACATATACACTTCTTAGTCATATACAAGCCCCTAAGCTGAATTGGCTAAGCTATTCTTCAGCTGTAGGAGGGGCATATTTTTTGTGAATTTGGAAAGAATTTGGACAAAATATTTGCCAATGTTTTCTTGTATCTTTTTTTTTTTTTGAATTTTTAGTGGATATGTGTCTAATGGTTTTGACTAATTATTTGTGTTAATGAGCGTACAAAAGTTTAACCAAGGCAAACAAAAAAGTTTGGTAAAGACGAAAGGAGTTATGCCCTCTCTAGTGAACTATACTAGGGGAAAATGGCTAAGCCTACGTGGTATCCGAATGTTGCATCTGGACCGAAAGTGTATTGGATGGCCCAGATTGAACCCTCTCTCTCCGCTTTGTCTCTCCTGTTTATTTCTCCATAATCCGGATAGTCGAAAACCAAAATGGACGGCCCAGATAGCGCACGCACGGGGTACCCGCTCGGCACTGGAAAAATTGCTTACAGCTGATCCCAGACTAAATAAACATCATGGGACATCCACAAACATATCAAGTAAACTTGCCCGAAAAAAACAAAAAAAAAGAATTACCAAGTATAGAATTGGTAAAACAGAGTCCTCTGCCTTTAGTCTGTTTGTAACACTGCCATGAATCCTCCATTAAAACCCATGTCATTTTCTCAACCCTTTTCTCTCTTCTGAAACAAGTACTCCATTAGTTTCTAAATATGTTGGAATCCCGGATTCTTGGTCCAGCCAAGGTACTCATCTTCTCCTTCGCCTCGATTTCCTTGGCCATCATATTTGCAGATAACTTCATCACCATTCCCCCCCTCGCTTCTGTAGTTGACACACCAAGAGGTCCAAGACAAATTCACAGGGGATCCATAGAATCCTTGAAATCTCACAAAACTTTAAGGAAAATCTCATCCAAAATGTAAAACCTACCAATCGGATTATGCAAATGGGAGGAAGGGATTTTGCAAAATTGATATGTATCCATAAAAAAAAATATTGATATGTGTCCCGCGATTAGGTGACTGGGCTTGATTTCTCTTGGGTGACTAGGCTCGATTAATCTTGGTTTTGCGAGTTAGCAGTGTGCTGTGCAATTGACATTGCGTATGCGACGTGGCTTGATTTTTGTTTTTACGGGATTATGTCAAGTGTTTCTAGCTTTGATTGACACAACTAAATAAAAAATTGAAACCCACATATGTATAAAAACAATTGAATATATCTACTTAAAGAGAATTAATGATCATGGTAGAAAGCTAGAAAAAAATATATATATGTGACAATGTTCAGTTCCCTCCGAGGATAGATTTACAAGAATTCGCCAATCCCAATAACAACAGAAGAACTTGAATGGTCCTGTATTAACAGTTAATTTTGTTAGAACATGGTAATTAAGTTGTGTAATGTACGTGTGCATGCGTGTAAGCGTCTTTTATAAGTACTTCATTGTCAACAAATTTATCGAGAGCGAGAACGAGGTCGAAGGACTATGTGAGAGAGGTAATGACAAAATGGTAGTATATTGGGCTACAAGTACCTGTTGTACGTCAAACGAGAAAGGCAAACTTATTACTTCTTTATCCTCTATATTCAGAGGAGTCATGCCAGGGGTACATTATTTTGGTGTACACTAAATGTACACCGCTTCTGTGGACCCCAAAATGGATCTCACACAAATGATCGGAGCCGCTCAATATTTTTAAAATATTTTTTTTAAGGACATCTGTAAAAAATTAGCTAATTCTAACATCGGTAAGGTTTCGATCGATTATTTGCCCAATTTCCTGTTAGTAAATTGGGCACAGAATCGATCGAGTCATTACCGGTATTAAAATGAGCTAATTTTTTACAGAGACCTTTAAAAAAGCATTTTAAGAATATTGAACAGCTCCAATTATTTGTGTGGAACCCAAAATAGGTCCCACAGAAGTGGTGTACATTTGGTGTACACCAAAATGGTGTATCCATAGGTTTTCCATATTCAGAGAGACAATGGTCATAGCAATTGAAACATAACTCTCTCTTATATATGAAACTCTCACACTTACACCGGCTTATTCACATCAGTAGTGCTACAGACACTATCTAGTATGAAAACATTACAGTACTAAAAAGTACATATAGTATTATCACACATCAATGCATTATTGATTACATGAATAGACTCATTCTCTAAAAAAGTGTCACATGCACATTTAGCATAATAGTTTATCTACTAGCTAGTTAGTGCCTGTAGAATTTCTGTTATTCAGATAGCCCAAGTTCGCAGCAATTTTCTTTGAAACATTGAGAAAGTTTGCAGTCTGTATCACAAGAAGACCCAAAGCCAAACAGAGAGTTTTGAACTGCCACGGAGAAGCAAAATACGTACGTATCAAGTATGCCATGCATGGATCAAAAAAAGTATGCCATGCACCTCGGCCACCAATGCCTAGTCGAATTAGTTTTTGTTTATTATAAGTAGCGTTGTAATCTTCATTCCCCGGACATCTTTTATCAATAATAACTCGAGGGAGGTGATGACGATCTGACATTTGGGGTTGGAGGTACGGCAGCAACAGTTTGGGGGTTGATCCAGGAGTTTCAATGGGTTTAACATTTCAGGGGATTGTGGTCCAGGTTGATGACTTCCGTCGTGTCCGTCTGACACGGGCTGCCTTTGGATGGCCCGTGTGGCTTCCTCCAATCCTCTCTCTCTACGCGGCCTTCCAATCTGGGATCGTCTGACCACGGAGAACATGTTTGTGAATTTCAAAAATTGTTTTTCGATCAAACCCGAAGCTGCGCACCAACGGACATGAACGGAAAACTCTACGGTTAGGCTTTGATACCACTGTTGGTGGGAGCACATAAAAAATGGAATACTTTCGCAGAAAAATACACACAAACACACACACTGATTTTTATTAATAACACTCAACCAAACTTTACAAGACTTCACTCTCACACAATCACACTCTCGGCTTACCCTCTCACACACATACATACATAGTTATAGTTACACATGCAAGTTTAATTCACATCACGATCATTGGCATTTGAGGAAACCGTAGATGAATTGAACAACCTGCATTCCAAAAGCGACGAAGGCCAAACAGAAACCGATGAACGCCCATGGAGAACCAAAATACGTACGTTTCAAGTATGCACTAAACGTTGGCCACCAACTACGCTCAGTAAACTCGAATGCTTGTTGGCACACTTCGCTGAAATAGAAGTCCCCTGTTACAACTTCCTTGCACAGATTATTGAATAGATCAAAGACGTCCTTGTCCGTGCCCAAGTAGTTAACTATAACTCCGGCATTTTTAAGCACTTGGACATCTTTCTCAGAGTTAATTAACAGGTCCATGAACATTGCATAGGACATGAAGTAGGCCTTCGAAACCCAAGGGCAAGACTGTTCGAAGACAATGAGGTTTCTGAGGAATGTCTCTGTGGAGCCGTGTATACGGATAATCGGGATTTCAAATTTGGACCCCCTGAAACGTGATGTCGAATAGATTGCGATTCTGATCACCTACAAGCTTGACTCCTGCGTAGTCGAGGTCTGATGCAGAAATCCTTAGCTCATTTAACTTGATTCCATTATGTTTCTTATTTTCCACTGGAAGGCTTATGCTGTGTAGAAAATGGAGAATATGATAGTAGTAATTATTAGCTTTCCGTGACCCTTTTTCTCCTAAGGTCTCGGGTTCGATTGTAGAATTAGAAACGGAAAGGACACAGTCGTCACCATTGTTTACGCCTTGTGGAAACATAATATCCTCAAAGTACGAAACGATATAATCAGTGAGTGATAACTTGTGGGAATTCCGGCGATCTGATCATCATCATTGGGTATCTTATCCAGTGTGAGTTCGGAAATTTTCTCAAGCACAAAGAAAGGAATCTGGTTCTCGAGGAGTAGCAAGTCTTGTTTGACAATCTTGGCAGTCAGGATGTTATTCAAAATAGGATCTTCCCTATTTAGGATGCCGCTGCAGCTGCCGCCTCTACTGCCATCCTCCTAAGACAAAAAGATTAAGTGAATCCTTTTACGAAAAGTATTGCAATCTCCAAAAAAAAAAATGACATTACAAACAACCATTGAGATGGACTTGCAAAAATGACATTACAAACAACCATTGAGATGGACTTGCAAAATTAATGGGCACATTAAAATACGAGTCCCTTAAAAGATCGATATGCAGATTTTTTGGGTGCAATTACTCACACGAAAGATGAGACAAATTCGATCATGAAGTAATAGCACGGGTAGAGTATCAATTGGGAATCCCTGCATCCATACCCAAAAGGGATAGTGAACAATCCACCATAACTGCTTCCCATTGGAGATCCAAATAATGAAATTTGTTTTGCATGTTTCAACCGAGCAGAACATAGATAGAACTTTACACTTTATCCGATCTTATGTTGACTATCTGCATGGGGGCTTAATCATATGTAACACATCTATGGGCCCATATTGAAACCAATCATTGACTTTATGCAGGGCGGCCTTAACTTTTCAAGGGTTTTACGCAAAAGAATGCATGGAGACATTAGTATTGTCCAGGGGGTCCCTAGCCAGGACCGGCCTTAACAGATCTATAGATTGATTTTTCGGAGGTCTAAAGCAAAAAAAAAATGAATAAACCTTCACGAAATTTTGCGGACAAAAAAAAAAAATTTGTTCTAATCAACAAGATAAAAACTTCAAAGCAATAGGTAAATATTGTAGAATTTCAAAAAAAAAAAAAGAAAAAGAAAAAATAGAACCGAACATGTGAGATTTTAAAAGTATTACTTGTATATATATATATATATATATATATTTTTTTTTTTATTTTTTTTTATTTTTTTTTTCTTTGGGTGTGTGTATATATGCCCAGCCGACTTCTCCTTAATTTCTCACCTTTGACTGCCTCCATTTGTAGGCTTTTGTTCTGCTTCTTTAGATTTTTTAACAAGGTATGAGGCGTAGAGAAGTTCAAGGATGAAGCAACCATCGACCACCAACATTTGCGACATCTCATTGTTCTCCATCTTGAGTTCACGATCAGCGGCGTAGTACTTCTTGGCCCGATCTACGTGCTTCTCCATTTCTAAGATATATTCTTCTAGTACCTTCCTTAGATCCTTAAATCCTTTGGCCCGTTGAGCTATTAGATGAAAGGTGTAATACATTTTGATGTCTTGCATAGTTTTTCGGAGCTCTGCTTTGTCCCGGTGAAGAGGGCCAATAGCAATGAGGCGAGGGGTGTAGGCAATTTCGTTCATCTTACGAAGATCTTCGGGCACCTTGTACATACGAGCAGAAGCAAACAATTTATGGGTTTTCAAGGCTGCTTCTATGATGTTATCGATATCATCGCAAAGAAAATCTCGACTCATGTTTGTTGAAAGGAAATATTGTTTTTGATGAGTGAAATCAAGAAAGCAATTGACTTGTTTTGGGTAGTGGTTTTTTGGTGTGAGATGAGATAGAGCATGCAAAGAATCCTGCTGGCATTGTCTTCATAAAGGGGGCTCATCCATTTTCATCGGGGTAATAAGAGAAGAATTTGAGTGCCGGGCAGGTATAGGTGACGTGGTGCTGAGCGCGCCTCTTGATCGTTCAAAAGTGTTTTGCACGGTCCAAATTTTAAAGAGAGAGAAACAGATAGAGGGTTGCAAAAATCTAGATCGTTCAAAACTATTTTAGATGGTTATGATAAGCGCTGGGCACACCAAATTTTCTGGGGTATTAATGTTATTGTGATTATTACTGACGACAGTACTCGAAATTTGAAATCTAATGTGAAATTTTGACTCAAATGTTGTGGGGCCATGCTAGATAATAGAGACTTTCTGTAAAAAAATATTCTGAATATGTGGCTGTGCCCATGTTTTTTTGTTTTTAAAAGTCTAATTGGCCGTTGTTGTTCGTTGATTTGCATCGCTTTAAGTAAAAAGAGCTGTTATTAATAAAAACTCCATTGTGTAAGGGGACGAAAAGGTAAATCTTAAGAGAAATTTGTTGTGTATAATGACATCCATAATTTGGTCCTTTAGTTTTAAATTACAGGAGTGAGGATATTTCTTCGGGGCACTTAAATATTAGTCTTCCAACTACTTTGAGCTTATGTTACCATATTATCCTTTTTTGGAGTTATATTTTCATCCGAAAATTCAAATAAATCCAATGTTGCCCTTTATATATTGGGTTTTTTTTTCTCCCTTTCTTTAACGCCTTTTCTGGTGTTTTGGTTCATTAATTCCTTGAGTTTCTCTGATTGGATTTTTGCTTTTGTTTTTTTTTTCTTGAGATTTTTGTGGATTTTGGGATCTGTTGTTATGGTGGCTTTGAGATCTTTTTGTTTTGATTTATTTTTTATGGAATTTCATGATAGATTGCGGTAGATTCGGTAGGATCGTGTTCAAAGGGACAAGAAAGCATAGTGCATACAAATATTCACCATGAAATTCGATTATTTACCATTTAATTTTTTATGATTTATGCTTGGGTTAAGGATGATTATTTACCATAAAATTCTTAGATTAACCATGGTAAATTTGTACCAATTTTCCTTTTCCAAGAATCATGAAAAATATACTAACTTTTATATATTAAATATACCATGACTTGGGATTGATTTGAACGTATACAGAAAATATGGTATAAAAAGAAGTGCATTACGGAAATCATGATAAATTTGTACTAATTTAAGTTTATCCAGAGATCAAGGTAAATGCGGTAAATGTGATTATAACGGGAAAGTATTTGGTTTGTAACATTAATTTGAATACCAAATTAGGAAAGGGTTTCCCCTTTATCCTTTTTAAATAATAGGGGTATTTGCACCTACACCCCCTGTACTTTGCTCGATTTGCAAGCACAAGCCTTATACTTTATTTTTTGGCACTTATACCCCTACAGAGAACCCGAATTTTGCTTAGGCTCGGACTTCGACTTTCCCGATCAAATTTTGATGATCCGATCCGTTCAATGTGTTCGGAACGTGTTTTCAAGGCCAAAAAAAGACCTCGAAGGGCATGGATTTAGTAGTTTTCTGTAAAACTGTACATGTTCGGATCAAGCCCTTCCCAGTCATTTTTTTTGCCAATTCTTCACAAGTACCTAAAAAACACATTCCGAACACATTGGACGGATCGGATCATCGAAATTTGATCGGGAAAGTCAAAGTCCGAAACTAAACGAAATTCGGGTTCTCTGGAGGGGGTGTAAGTGCCTAAAAAAATAGTACAGGGAGTGTGTTTGCAAATCGGGCAAAGTACAGGGACTGTAAGTGCAAATATCCCTAAATGATAAACCAAATACCACGTAATTGAAAAAACTACATGCCACCTAATTAGGCAACAATATTTATGTATCTTAACAGTTATTACCAAAAAAACATAGATAAGGTATTTTACTTGTGAAAATGATGAAAACATAACCAATTCAAAATGATATGGATGAAAACCTACTTCTAAATACGATGATTATTCAATTACCTTTATTTATTCTGGTATATTTTCTACTAATTAATTTAGCGCTTCTTGTGTTCAACGTCTGTCAACATCCCAGAATAAATCCTATGTTGTTAAAAGTTGCCTCCGCCGGGTCCTGACTAGACTTCACCGAAGTGGTCTCCAAAGTCATTTAGCTTTTTTCCAGAAACAAACAACCAAAAACATAGGAGTATTACTGTATCACGATTCAGGAATCCAACAGCAAGAAGCCAAGAAGACATTATGGGTGTGGTTTAAGTGTCCCCATTGTCACATCACATTATTGCCTTATCATTCTTTAATTTTTACTACTACTGTATGATTTTAACGAACGCTGCTATTAGTACAGGTCACCATGCACCATAAACCGATCGGCTACGGAGACCAACTTTTGGGTCCCACACGAATGATTCAAACTGTTCATTTATCTCATAATGATTTTCGTTTTGAACGAAATTGGGTGAATTTGGATCAACCACTTAGGAACGTCTGATGGAGTTGATTTCTGATTGAGCCCCTCAGAAAACCATTCTAAGATGAATGAACGGTTCAGATCATTCATGTGAGACCCAAAAGTGTGTCCCTGGAGCCGATATGGTCGGTGCATGGGGGTCGGCACCCCTTGAATAATTGGATTTTAACTAGGAAAATTCTAAAACTAGCTTATTGGATGCCATTAAGATTTTAAAAGTGTATTGAAATATGTGAAAAATGTGTATTAAAGTTCCAGGGGCTAACTTGTGCGTGTATTGGGCACAAGCTTGCGTGCATCGCACGAATGCCGCTCACTGGTGATAAACAAATGTAAAATGACCTGGTGGGATATGGACTGGGTATGCCCACCGAATTTATATGAACTTATGTGTTGGTGGTCTGTTTTCAAATTACAAAAGTGTGAAAAAAGTTTGGTGGGATTATGCAATCTTGTGGTCTCTATGGCTGGAAAGAAACCATGTGGCGTTCAGAAATGAAACTCACAATACTATGGAGTTAGTGGACTATAAAGTCAGTGGTCTCTTTGTGGACAAAAAATTGTTCTAATTTAAAAGAGTACTCTATTGAGGATTTCAAAAGGTGCTTACAAGGTATTAGAAGTTTGAGAATGCGGAATGCCAAAACTAATTGATTATTGAGAAGCTATAGCAAATTGGATATGGTGAGTGGGCAAGCGTTGCCGAGGGAAAATGGTCCTTTTTGAAAATTTTGAATCTGATGAAGCTGGGCTAAATTGGTCATGTTTGAAAGTAATGGATCAGAAGGATTTAAATATCGGTTGATACGCGACGTATCGGTTTTTCAAGGGACCGATACCGATATTGACCGATATACGGTCCGATATAGGCCGATATCGACCGATATTTGGCCGTTTTACCGATACCGCTACGTATCCCAATACCGAGATTTAAAACCCTGACAAAGATTCCATGTTTGTACAGTTTAGGAATGATAATGGATGCATACCTGAAGGGATGGAGATTTTTGTTTTGTTTTGTACAGTTTAGGAATGATTGAAGCTGATTGGTGAATCTCAGAGGATCTCTGCTTTTGTTTTATTTCTGTTTAGGGAGATTTTTATATCTCATTTATGCTTTCTGTTTGGATATGGTAGTAGTAGTAATGGGCTTCACTTTCACCGATCTTTTCATGATTTTATCGATGATATAAAAAAAATTAAAGGGTTAATTGCTTCTTTCATTTATTCAGAATGGGTGGGACATGTTGGTTGTGTTTGGTTTGAGTTTTTATTTTTTTGAGTAACGATTGGAGGGAGAAATGAAGTTAATGATTAAAAATATGGGATTGGGGATGGTGTTGTCCCTTAAGAGATAGCATGCATGCTGACCCCATTCGAGCCGTCTAGGCTCGGCGATCAACGGTCCAGATCTATTTGGATCTAAACAGATCTGCATTGTCCATTACCGAACTGATCTGGGCCGTTGATTGCTGAGCACGGACGGCTCAGATGGGGTCAGCATGCATGTTGTCCCTCAAGGAACAGCACGCGCCCCCGGGTCCGAAAATATGGGCTACTGATTGGAGAGATAGAGAGAAAATAATAATAATAATTAAAAACAAAAGTAATAATTAGAGAAAACTGTGAGTAATAATGAGAAAACCGGTCTCAAAACCCAAAACGAACAAGACAGTTGTCTCGCTTAAAAAGTAACGTTATAAAGCCACACAATTATTTTATTTTAACTTTTTCAAATTTAGCGATCAAGAGTGTCACGACCAATTTGCGCACACCTCGACTAATTATTACTGATTTTGTAAATTTGCTTGTTTATCTTGTTTATCCATGTGGAGGTGAGGTGATTTATCCGAAGATTAATTTTGTTACAAGAAGTGAAAGAATATCTCATAATACCCTAATCATACACCATGTCCAAACACATCTTATAATTAATGGAAAAGTCAAGAAAAACAAACTAATGTATTAATTAATGTGCTAAATATATATGTGATATTTTTTGCGGATGAATGCACCTATGTATTGTATCGTGTAGTAGTGACATGTGTATTGGAGTAGTTAATTATTTCAAATATTTTATTTTAGTATAAATGATTAAGATTGAAACTCCACTAAATATACTTTCAATATTCTTTTGTATTTTTAGTATTCTCATACTGATACTATAATTGGTGAAAATATCAAAAATATTATAGTGAAAAAGTTATCCTAAAAGCTTGTTAATAGTCAGCACCACTTTTAAGACACATCAATGCATGGTTCCAGCAAGGATTGCACAAATCACAACAAATTGATACTTTGTTTGGTAGTGTCAAATTATTAAAAGATATTTTTACCTCTTCATCTAACTTTTTGTTAGGTGAGATTTTTGTTTCTCGGGTCCAACATTTTGCTTCACGTGTCAATATCATGTTGCAGGTGTTTTTCCTATTACTTAGTATTTTTCTATCAATGTATTCTTATCGAGTTTTCAATATATATGTCATCCGTATCTTTTTTATTGTCGACTTTTCCATTTTACGTTGTCCCTTAAGAAGTATGTGTTTTGAAAAGTTAACAGGTTAAAGTTTGTACAAGTATTATTTTGCCGTTTTGAAAAGTTAGTGGGTAAAGAGTTAATAAGTAAAAATGGAGGATAATTTTAAAAGGTAAAAGTTGATGTGTAATGTCAAGGTAAAAATTGATGTTAAAAATGTAATGATGATATCTTTTTAATAATTTGGATTTACGAAGCAATTACACTTTAAAAATGGACAAAGTAAGTATCTTTTTGTTGCCCATAAAAAAAAATAATAATTTGTTGCCCATAAAAAAAAATATATTGTGGCAGATGTCCACTTATCCATCCATGGAGGCTTATAAAAGAGAGGTCAATCAATTTTGGTGTTTGGTCAATTGCCACTTGTTGCCAATTTTGCCCTCAAATTGGAAATTGCCCCATTGGTTTTCTTGTAATTATGCCGTAATGCTATGCCATTTTGGTCTTTTGGCTATGTATGACTAAATCACGCATTTGAGTCCCTGGAGTTTGTTGCTTTACGAATTTGAGTCCCTAGAGTTTGTTGCTTATGCATTTGAGTCACTAAAGTTTGTAAACCAAAATACACACGGGCATCACACTCGTGCAACGCACGAAGCCGTTAAACTAGTACTTATAGATAAGGAATGAAATATGCACGTCCCTAAATGTCATCATCAGAAGCTAACGAAGATTAGAAAATTGCTAGTTTTAATCATTCATATTCCTTTTTTCTCTTTTTTTGATACTTCTGAAATATCTAATCATATTCAATCATAAACAATTTAATCAAATTATCTTGACTGGTTGATATGCCAGCTGGCCTAACCATCAAGGCATGTACAATTTGTTTGAACTAAATTCCTAGTAATTTGATTTTCCACGTTCAAAAATAATACAAAACAACTCTCCAGATTGATACCCAAACCCCTTTTTTTTCTTTCTTTTTATTTTTGCAAATGTAAAAATTTCATCAGAAGACAAAAAAGAGCGTGTGAATAACAATTTTTGAAAGGTGTAAAAATTACTCCCCAAATTTTATTTTTTTTGTACTTATTTCTTAATCTGTAAGCTCTAAAAGCTCCAGGGATTTAGGGGTTCTGGCGTCAGCTGTCTATCATACGCACCCCAGGGATTCAAACCAAACATACACAACATAACACAAATTGAGAGAAAAAAAAAATTTGGACTATATTCGACCAATACAATTGTACAAAACAACTCTCCACTTAAAAATATACTTATACTCCCTCCGTCCCATATTTGTTGTCCATTTTCACTATTCACTGCACCTCAAAAAATTGGTTATATTTTTCAATGTGTAATGTTGTATATATTCAATATAGATCTTGTTTGATAATTCTCGATGAGTACTATTAAACAAAATTTTCAAAATTGTAAAACACATTATAGATTGAGAGATATAAGTAACTGAAAAATGACACGCAAACCCGTAAATGAATAACAAATTCGGGACGGGGGGAGTATTTAATAAAATGAATACACCCGTAAACTTTCTTTCTTTTCACTTCTCAGTGTTCTCACGGACAACACTCCCAAAGTTAAATGGATGGAGGCTTGTCAGGACTCGATCGATCACTCCTCCAATGATTGAATAGACGTTGAAAAAACAGTATCGATTTTTGGTGTTAGTTTGATGTTGGTATTTGGTGTTAAAATAAACGCTCAATAAATCTATTTACAAACGTCATTTCTTAATTATTTGGTGCATACGTATTTGTAGTAGCCGGGTCGATTATAATTTGGTGCATAAATGTGGTTGACTGATTAACAAAGGTGATTACGAAGGGATTTTGCCTCGGGCAGCGGGGCGGCTTTATCCAGCGATGACAAAAATTTATAGTGCTACTATGAAAAGCTCTGTGCAAAAAAATAAGATATATATTTAGATTAGTAGCTACTCTATTTCAATCCTTAGTCTCATACAATGTCCCATGACGAGCCTTTGTATTCTGAAAGCGTCGAATTTAGATTCATTATGAACATCACTAAACATATTCTTCTCAAGAAATCGGTGTCTAAACTAAATATAATCAAGACGTGGACTTAAAATCAATTGCATATCTTGTTTTGAGCATTAAATTGTTGATCAAATAACTAGCTTGGTAATATGTCACATTGACATATTATGGAGTACTCAACGCTTCACCTGATCTTTATTGCGCTTGTGCCTTAGCCAACAAAGAGAGAGCGATGGAGAGGAGAGCGAAGGCTGGGCTCCTTTAATTTATTTAATTAATAATTTTAAATTCTCAAAATTTGGGTTGGACTTCTTTTTGTTTTGTTAGGCTGTATTCTTAAGTTGTCCAAAAATTACTGGAGTTTCTTTTATTTTAAAACCCGCTTATTAATATGTGCCAATAAAAATAAAAAAAATCCTTATTAATATGTGCCAATAAAAATAAAAAAATTCCCTTTAAACGTAAAAAGAATTCCTTTCAGTACATTTTCTGAATCCAGCGAAGTCTCGTTGGGTTCAAGCTAGAGCCGCTACTGGAAAGCACCACTTGAAGGACTTTCTTAGTGCCGTGAGGAATTGTCACATAATACGTTTTTTATGCCTACCCCTTAACGAACCTTTTCAAAAGAAAATGTGGTTAGGAAAAAAAGGAATAAAGTTATAAAAAAAAAAAAAAAGACAAACGAAGTTGTTCTAGCTAGCTGGTTCCTATGGGCAATGATATATGGTGATGACATTACACGAGTGATGCCATGGAAATGAGGTGTGGATGACCTCACCCAAGAGTTGAGGAAGGAAAGTGGGTGAGGACATCCCTTTACGCTCTGTTTGTTAGAGGGATATGCATATGAGGGGAGAAGAAGAATATAATAAGAGGGGGATATAGGGAGAGATATGGTTCGAGGGGGATTATTTTATAAGGGGTGATAAAAAGTTACTTTTGTTTTTTTTTTTTTTTTGAACTGAAAAAGTTACTTGTTTGTTCAGTTTTTTTAGAGGGGGATATGAAGCGGTGGATAATGTCAAATTTCTATTTTACCCTTCCAAATAAATGCATTTACAAATGCCAGAATTTTTTTTTTTTCATTTTATTGTCAGTTTCTTTTCTTTGCCCCATCTTTTTTTTAAAGATAAATTTTTACACCAATAAAATATAATTTTCCCTCAATGCCGGGTGGGTATTGCCGGCATGGTATTTGATCGGCAATTTCAGTCGTCCAAAGCGCGATTCGATGGTCCGGAAGAGAAGAGACAAAAATAGGAGAGAGAGTGGCCGGTTGAGAGGAGAGAGAGGGAATCAATCTGAGCCATCCAAAATACTTTTGGACGGCCGAGATCGTGCTCGGCATGAACTCGTGGTACCCATTCAGTGCCCAAAACTTTTTCTAACTCGTAAGTAGATCGTACCATATGAATATATTTAAGTGAACTGGCACCCCCAATTGAAATGTTGGAATAATCCAAGTGGGCATAATTTAGACGGTAACAAGCAATTGGAAAAGCAGAGGCCAACAAAGCCCCGATGATTGAATAGACATTGCAGAAATGTTAATCACGAATCCAACAAAAGAAGAAATTATTGGTGTGTTTTAAGTGCCCCCATGGTCCCATCACATTCATTGCCTTCAACAATTGGGAACTGGAGTATCTACAAATTTACGGGAATGGTTATAATACACATTTATTAAAATTTAGGTATGAAGCCTCGTGCAAAGCACGAAATTAATGTCCGTTAGTGTTTGCCCGTTGATAAAAATTAACGATTTGCATGCTATGTATTTTTTTACTTAATTCAATTGGTTTAGAAATGATATTTACAAATACAATTGGGGACTAAAGAGGGGAAAAATAAAGTCTGGGGGTTTGACAATGACAAAACACAATAAAGTAGTAGGGGTCCAAGCGAAAAATATAAAACAAAAGGGGAAATTTTGTAATTGTGTACAAAAACCAGCAAATGACCAAAATAGCCATGGGAAAATCCTGTAATTACCAAAATCAGAGAAGGCAAGAAAGAAATTGCAGGGGTAAAATCGTCCAAATTGGATCAAAGTGGTAAGCCATGGAATTGGCTATTGCCTGTTATATAGCCCTTGGGAGGAATATGTATCATATGTACCTATTGTATGGTTCATATTGTTCCACTTCATGACAATCATATATTTTCTAGTGTCTCGTAATTTTTATATGTAAAATCCATAACTTTCCAGAAATATGATCCATAACATTTCTCTATGTTTATTATCCTCACGTTTTTCCTCATGGTGTCCCGCCTTTACTCTCACTCAGAACAGCATGATCTGGCCATCGAATCCACTGGAGTCGTTGGTGCAAGTCTCCAAGCAGCTACCTAAGAGCATCTCCACTCCTTACTCAGATTTTTATCCAAATTTGAGTAAAAACTTGATTTGGTATGAAGTACTCCAATGGGCAAAAGAAAATCTAGGCATAAATTTGAGTAAAAGCCTCATTAATGACATTGTTGTAAATTTAAGGGAGAAAATAGCCTTCAAAATTTGAGTAAAAATTTGGTTCTTACCAAATTTGGTGAAGAATTTGAGTAAAACCAAATTTGGTGAAGGGGTGGAGTGGAGTTTTTGGTGGTTTTTACTCAAATTTAAATTTGATGAAGGATTTAATGAAGGAGTGGAGATGCTCTAACGACATCTTCACCAATTGATTGTGCAGCAGTGATTGGTCTTCTCCGGTAACACGACTTCGGAGGATAAAGACATTGGAGAGGGAGAAAAAAGGTAAGGACGATACTCCCTCTGTCCCAAATTGTTTGTCCTGTTCGGATTTCGATGTTATTTTTTACCTCTTTGTATCTTTCAATCCATAATATTTTTAAAAATTTCAAAGTTTTTATGTAATAGAACTAATTGAGTTTTATCAAATAATTAAGATCTATATTGGATATAAAATACATTAGAGATTAAAAGATATGAATAATTTAAATTTTTTTATCAAAATACGAATAGGACCAATAATTTGGATTGGATGGAGAGACTACAATGTATTTCTCTTTTTAACTTGGACCCGTTATAGCCTTCGTGTAAAACGGAAAAAAACAATTAATTGGCCCCAAAAGTGATAAATGTCCAACAATCAGCTTCAATATGGCTCTAATGCACTCATATGGCGTGTAGAGCCCATATATACTTCACTCGTCATAGACTTTTGTTACTCCCTCCGTCCCAAAATAATGGTCTCTTTTCGGCAGTCGCGTCACTCAACAAATTATCTATATTTCACAACCTATAACGTTTTTTATAATTTCGAAAATTTTGTTTTATAAAATTAATTGAGATCTATCAAATAAGATCCATATTTGATATAAAAATACCATAGATTGAGAGTTATCTCGACAATTCTTTGAGAGATGCCAAATAATACAAATAGACCATTGATTTGGGATGGAGTAAGTATATATGTATCATTGTTGAATTGACCCTACCCACTTTGAAAAATTTGCCAAAGACAGACACAAAAACGTGAATAATAATCTGTGTCTCTATCTTTTTTATAAAGTAGATGCTTTGCCTTTTCTATCCTTTTGTCCTCGGCATCTTATAATACTATGGAGACTCCGCAAACTTCTTTGAGGGTGTTTGGGAGCTTACTTTTTGGTTTTTCATTTTTAAGTTTTTGGCTTTTCAGTTTTTTAAATTATGGTCATAATGTATTTTGATTTTGATAGGAGTGTTTGAGAGATATGTGTCAAATGTATTTTGCAACAAGAGTAATGTTTGGGAGGTGTGTGCATAATACATTCTGTATGCCTTTTTATTAACCAGAATGAGAAAAGTAAAAAATGAGAAGTCAAAAAGCTCATTCTACCCTCTTTTTTCATTCTGCTCTCTAATGTTCAATTCTGAAAACTCATTCTCAGAGAATGACTTCTGGGTGTTCTCCCCCAAACAACCAGAAGCTGATAAGTAGAATGAGAAAATGCAAAAAATAGGCTCCCAAACACCCTCTTTGTGTTGAACGACTCCTATCAAGGGACCTTATTATCCTTTTGTCCTCGCCCTCGGCATGTACTTTTTGAGCTTTGTGCTGATAATGTGTTATGAAATAAAAATAAATGATAAAGTAAATTCATAACAGTAAGCAAATATTGAAACAAAATTCGAGACCGACCAAACTCGTAACTTTTCTAAAATATGATTCATAACACATATATGTATGGAATTAGTTCTTCCAGAACTATTTGGATCATCTTCCAGACTGACCAAATTCGAGATCCCGAATATGTGAATCGAAATTTTTCCCCGCCAGCGTGTTTAATATTGTAAGCGACACCGCGCTGGAAGAACCTGCTGCGAAAAAACTAAAAACCCCAAGTTTGTTCTGTTGAGGATCTTGTTCTTGATGATCTCCTTTTATTTCCCAACATAATGTATATTGTTCTTCATCAATCTGTTTACTTCTGCAACGGGCCGGAAAGAAATTTTCCATGTGTGGTTATGTACGGATCCATTTCGATTTTTCCTCTAATTTGAGAAATTTTCCATGTGTGGTTATGTACGGTTGCTTCTGAGGACGCATCTAAGAGAATTCGCCAATCCCAATAATAGCAAACGGACTTCAATGATCTTGTATTAAGAGCAAAATTTGCTAGAACACTAATGGTAATTACGTAGGTCGAATAATGCGTAGGTGCATGCGTGTAAGCATCTTTTATAAGTAAATATTTCATTGTTAGAAATTCGTGAGATTGAGAACAGAGCGTTGAAAGATTATGTGACTAAAGTAATGACAAAATGATACTATTGGGCAACAAATCCATATTTTAGGTCAAATGGGAAAGACAACCAAGGGCAAATCCAGAACACTAATTTACCATGTACTAACCCAAATTTGTGCATAAATATGTAAATTTTCACAAATACACAAAAGAAAAGTTCAACGAAAAGTAAAAAATAAAAAACGTACACTATTGAAGTTGGACTTTACGATGTTCGAGAGAGTAGGATTCATCTGTTATTAAATCTGAATCGATATCTTTAACAAATTTTTCTTTCGATGAAGATAATCATGGAATCCGCAAGAAAACTAAATAAACACTACAAAGTTACAACCTTTATTTCACCTCACAATATCTCTCACTCTGTTCACACACTCTCACAAATACAGACTTATTCAGATATATGGAATTACAATACTAATTACACTTGCAGACTTATTCATACAGACAACGCTTACAGTAACTCTAGTTGAAACATTGACCATATTCATGATCATTAGTGCTTATGTAAAGAAATACGGACGAAATTAATAACCTGTATAGAAAAAAGAACCAATGCCAAACAGACACCTTTGAACGCCCACGGAGAACGAAAATACGTACGTCTCCAGTATGCCATATACCTCGGCCAACAACGCTTACTATACTCGAATGCTTTTTGGCAGGCTTCTTCGAAGAAGAACCCAGCTACCACGTCCTTGCACAGCATGTTTAATAATTTAGAGACGTCCTCGTCCGTGCCTGAGAAGTTGCGTATAACGTTGGCTTTACTAAGCACTTCGACGTCCTTCTCGGAGTTAATTAACACGTCCATGAGATTTGCGTATGACGTGAAGTACCGCGGAACATCAGGGCAAAACTGTTCAAAGGCAATGAGGTTTCTGAGGAATGGCTCGGTAACGTCGTTTATAACGACAGTCGGGATTTCAAATGTGGCCCGATAAAACCACCAGCGTATGCCTCTAGGTTCTCTGAACTCGACGTCGAATAGATTGTTTCCCTCGACGGGTACAAACTTGACTCCTCCGTGGTCCAGCTCCGATGCACGAACCTCTAATGCACTAAACTTGTTGCTTATCTTAGAAGAATTTCGCTTATTTTCCCATTGATCACCTGGACCATAATAATCGTGTAGTAAATGGAGAATATGATGGTACTCTTTTTCCCATTGAATTTTGCCTTTAGGTTCATTTTCTTTTGCAGAATCAAGAACGCAAAGCACACAGTCACTAGGCCAACAACAACTAGTTTTCATCTCGCTACCACTATTTTCGCGTTCTGGACTTATAATGTCGGCAAAGTACGAAACGATATACTCGGTGAGTGATAACTTCTTTCCCCCCGGGATCTTATCGGCGGGGAACTCATCCACTGTGAGTTTGAACAAATCCTCGAGTATGAAGAAAGGAATCTGGTTCTCAAATAGTAGCAAGTCGTGTTTGATAATACTGGCAATCAAAATATTATCCAAAATAGGATCTAACTTTCGTTTTTCGCCAAAAAACTTTGGTTGTTCGCCGTTGCCGCTGCTACTCGAGGCCTGAGACAAAAAGTTTAAGTTATCCCATGTAAATGTTTTCCGATAAAGGGGAACCGGGGGTGCTGTGCATCTCTTGACCGTCTGATTGTGTTTTAGACGGCTCGGATGTGTTCGGCAATTTTCATTTATTTTTACTAGTAAAAAATCAAAACACATCAGGGCCGTTCAAATACGATCGGACGGCCAAGGGGACCCCAGATTCTGATAAAGGGTTCTGAGGCACTATGTGGCGGTGCCCAGTCATTGAATAATTTATCCAATATCAGTGAAACGTTGGCTCCTAGTCTTAGCCAATTCTTTTTAACAGTGGCTGTGTTTGGTTTGTAGAGAAAGTGAAGGGCAACTTTTTTAAAACAAGTTCAATTTTCTCTGAATTTTCCTCTTAATTTTCCGCCTTACTTTCGTCTTCATTGTTTTCTTTTTCCCTTCTCTTTCCATCCCCAAGTTCTAAACACAAAGAAATACAAATTCTACGTGCGATTTCTTCACCTCATCTCTTATTTTTGGCTAAAAAAAGTCGGAGCCGGTCTTGCTCTTAACCTTAATTGCGTACCTTTGAGTTGCCACTGTCTCCTCCCTTTGTAGTACTTCTTACAGCTTCTTTGGTTTTTTTATGAAGGTAGGAGGCGTAGAGGAGTTCAAGGATGAAGCAACCATCGACCAACATCATTTCCGCCATCTCATTGTCATTCACGTAGATTTCTTCTGCGTAGTGTTTCTTGGCCCTGTCTACGCACTCCTTCTCCTTCATTTTTTTCTCACATTCTTGTATCACCTCCCTTCTTTTCTCGTTTATTCCTTTGGCCACTCGTTCTAACAGGTAGTAGGTGTAAAACATCTTGACATCTCGCATAGATTTTTGAGGCTGTTCTATGTCCCGGTGAAGAGGGCCGATAGCGATGAGGCGAGGGGTGTAAGCACTTTTGTTCAGCTCACGAAGATCTCCGGGCACCCTGTGAATTCGAGCATCAGAGAACAATGATTCGGCTTTCTGGCCACGTTGAAAGATTCTGTCGTGAAGGCTCGAAGGATCTTCAATATTCTCCGGGCACCCTGGACTCATTTTAGTTGACTGGAAATATGGATTTTGATAAACGAAATCGAGTAAGCAGTTGTCTTGTTTTGGGCAGTTTTTTTGGGGGGTGAAATAGACTTAGCTAGGATTCTTCTGGGTTTGAGCATGCGAACGAAGAGCCCCTGCTGGCACTATCTATATATAGAGGCCTCATCCATTTCCATCGCTGCATTATTGTACTCCCTCCGTCCCAATTTGTTTGCTCACTATGAAACTACGTGCAATTTTTAAACTAAAAAATAATGTACTTGCAAAAATAATTTTCTAATCAATATGGATCTTGTTTGATAGATCTCATTGAAAATTTTAATACGGTGCAAAAAAATTTCAAAAATTATTTTGA
>JAXBDA010002983.1:0-38044 GCA_036023075.1 Gaultheria prostrata | reverse complement strand
TACTTAGTATCCACTTACTAACTTAAGCATCGGAGGGCCTTTGCCACGAAGGGCAAAGGTGCTCTAACGGCTCTCTGTCTTGCAGGTTTAGAGGCGTTATACAGATCCCAGAATCCTGCCCTCTACAGTATTTACAATGTGCCTCGAGATGTTCACCTCGAACAGGCCCCTTCTAATGCCAATAGGTATAATCAAACGGAGCTTATGATCCACATTCCTTTACTGGGCGTAGTTGAAGGTGGGGTTAGGTTTCCCCTACACCCTTTTCTTGGGAGGTGTGCAGCAGGCTACGTCTCACGCCCCTACAGCTGTGTCCCAACTTTTTCGCATTATGATGGGAGTCGTAGCCTTCAACAACTTGCTTGTCACTCATCTGAGTTGGTTCAATATTCATCGACAGTATAGAGTAGTGGCGACCCCACAACAAACATTTTACCTTAAGGCTAGGAACATTGATCAAAAACTGATAATGGACTTACAGAAGCCCATTTAGGGAGAGAATGATGACTTCTTGATCGTAATTGGAAACTACGATCCTAGAGATGCAGGTGGCAACGTCATCGGGAAACACTATCCCCACATCTTCGGCCATCCACGTTAGCCTTTGTGTTTTCTTTCAAGTTGGATTTTTTTGCGTCCTTTATCTTTCCCATTTTCTTTGTTTTTGTACTTATTTGCAGCTCCAAATATCAATAATGATACTTTTGTTGTGCATGATGGAGTGCATATTTATGAAATTAATAGAGTGCTGAGATTCGATGGCAACACAAACGTTCATCCTGTGGGGCTTTATTGTGTGCCCATATTCTGCTAGGATATTGATCCTTCTTATTGAGGTGGTGTGCGCACCAGTGGTGAGGAACGTCCTCGTTGGCCAAATCCCTTTGATTAACCTTCTATTCAGAGACAACGGTTTACTCGTGGAGGAAGAGGCTGAGCTAGTGTTCGTCGAAATCCTTAAGGAGCCTTACCTTTACGTAGCCGAGTTGCTAGTGTGAGCAAAATCAATGAATATACATCTATTATAGGGATCCCCCTGAGCCCTATCCGTAACTTCACATGTATGACAGGCTGATGAAGACCACCTTTTAGCACAACATCAAGGCAAGTTCTTCGCCTTCCTTTTGTTGTGAAATTCTTCTTCTTACTCTGATTCTTTATCTTGCTTTTATGTTGCAGGCAAAACATGCTTGTGGCTTGCCAACGAGTAAGTCAGAATAATACATCTTGATAAAAGAGGTGGAAAAGATGAAAAAGATAATTAACCAGCAAAAGGGCGCCCTTTAAGATGCTGCCAAGGATTTCGCAAAGCTAAAGAGTGAAGTGACAAATGCCACTCGCTGAGCAACTGAAGCTGAGTATAACTTTAATGATGCCATGACTAGTCTTGGCTCTGTCGAAGCTGCATTGACATCTACTCATTAAGAGAGTGATAACGCTTATAACTTAGGGGTCAATGTTACCGCCAATAAGTTAAAAGATAGGATACATTCAATCGAAACAGGGTTTGAGCTAAGAGCTGGAAGTGCTTCCTGACGCAAGCAAATATTGCCAAGGATTCTCATTTGTGGGTGAATATGCTTTTACCAAGTTAGATGACTGTTGCCGTGCCTCAAGCTATTGAGGCCATTGCCTAAAATGCATCTATTTGTCAATGAGGAAGCCATGGACCATGGCCATGACAGAGCCAATGGTAATGCTACCGACCAAGGCGGGCATCGAGCTGAGCATCCTTTCGAGGTGCCTGATCTGAGTACTGAAGTGCTATTTAGTTCCACATTTTGCATTGACGGTCGTTGAGGTTAATGAAGAGGCTTTAAGCCTGTTTTGAGGTCTTACTTCTGCGTTTCATATTTCAAGTTATGTATTTGTTCATTTATCTTTTGGCCCTTCGTGGCACTAACTTTCAAAAACTTTGCTAGCTGGCCCTGCGTGGCGTTTCAGCTTTTTGAGCCCTTTGTGGCATTTGCACAAACTTTGTGGTTTTTTAGTTGGTTGGTGCACTCTTCGAGATGGTGTTTTGTGCTACTTTGCGCACTTTGATTGCTCTCCAATCGAATTTTATCCACCCATGTTTGTACTTTTAGCTTGATGTCTGGGCTTCTTCAAGCCTTGCAACTTGCAACATAAGTTTAAGTATCATTGTATGTGGTATGCTATAGCCATAACAAGTTGCTTATGCATGAGTTTCTTCGTACTCGTCAGATTTCAAGCAATTTTCACTGCTGTAGTATACTCACTTCTCCCCAGTTTGGAGGCAAAGTGTCTTTAGGTCCATACTTAGCTTATTCGTGCTTACCCCGAAGAGAATACAATATAGTGAGACCAACTCGTTTCCAGTCAAACTAAGTTTTCTCGTACTTAGCAAATCTCAAGCAATATTCTCTTTCAAATATCTTCGCACTTAATAAAATGCCTAGACTTATTTGTGCCTTGTAACCTGTAGCTCAATTCGAGTGTATTCATCCTCTGGAGATTCCAAGCGTTACTCATTGCTTATAACCTAAGCGTTTTCACACTTAAAAAATCTAAAGCAACATTCATTGCTTGTGTTCAACTCTTCTTGTAGTCTTGCTTGAGCCTAAGTACTTGATCACGCTACGCTGTTTCCAAGCTGTATTCGATAGCTTGAGCTTTAAGTAAGTTTGCACTTTAGTTTTATCTATTTGCACAAGCCTAAGCATGTCTGTGGTTGACCTTATTTAGCAATATTCGACTGCTAAAGCCTAAGCATTCTCCCACTTAGCTTCCAACAAGCAATATCCATACAAAGCTCTAGTTTCAATGTACTTGGCTTTTGGACAATCAATATTCATTGCTACGCACTTCGCTTTGTTTGGTAATATTCGATTGCGCAAGTCTAAGCATATTTGAGCTTAGCTTTGTTCAAACAATGTTCATTATAGCGCCCAAGTTCCCACGTACCTGGCTTAAGATGAGCAATATTCGTTGCGAAACCTATATAACTTCATAGTTAGCTTTATTCATGTGGTATTCACTTCAAAGCCTAAATAACTTTACACTTAGCTTTCATCATGCAATATTCACTACAAGGCCTAAGTAACTTCACACTTAGTTTTCATCATGCAATATTCACTGCGAAGCCTAAGTAACTTCATACTTAGCTTTTGCCAACAATATTGGATTCCTAAAGCCTAAGTATTGATGCACTTAGCTCTTATTAGGCAATATTCAATTGCGCAAGCCTAAGTATTGACGCACTTAGCTTTTTAGCAATATTTGATTGCTTGAGCCTAAGCATTTGACGTACTTAGTTCTTATTTAGCAATATCCGATTGCGCAAGCCTAAGGATTGACACACTAAGCTTTTTAGTAATATTTGATTACTTGAGCCTAAGCATTTGATGTACGTAGATCTTATTCGGCAATATTCGAGTGCGCAACTCTAAGTATTAACGCACTTAGCATTTTAGCAAATATTCAATTGCTTGAGCCTAAGCATTTGACGCACTTAGCTCTTATTCAGCAATATTCGATTGGTTGAGCATAAGCATTTTGTCCACTTAGCTATTATTTGGCCATATTCGATTGCGCAGACTTAAGTATTGATGCACTTAGCCTTAACAAGCAGTATTCAATTGCTTGGGCCTAAACATTTGACACACTCAGCTCTTATTTGGCAATATTCGATTGCGCAAGTCTAAGTATTGGCGCAGTTAGCCTTAACGAGCAATATTCGTTGCTTGGGCTAAAGTGTTCATACTTAATCTTTTTGCAGAGCAAGAGAAAAATTCAAATTTCAAGATTATGGGGTACATGGGATGCTCCCCAATATGGAGTCTAAAAAGCCATTTTGTCTTCGTATTCGATCTCTACTTGTAAAGAAAACGTGTAATAGTCACTTTCGTATGAGATGCTTGAGAACTTTCATTCGTAATTTCTGAGAAAATAAAGGTAAATTTTCTAAGCATTATTCTCTACTTGATAAAGAAAAAGCAGTAAAGTCGACTTCTCTGTTAAAGAAAGAACTTCATCAAGTTTTGTACTTTCTATGGTTAGATGACTAGGGGAGCTCTTTTCCTTGGTGAGGTCTAGCTTTGTTGTGAGGGCTTCATCGTTGCCCCTACTTCAAGAGGAATAACTGCCTCGGTGTAATGTGTTAGGGAACATGGGGTTTCCCTGGTTGCCTTTTGAGGCATCGTTCCGTATGCCCAAAGCACGGTGGGCTGCTTATCGGGCCATCGCCCCTTCTGGATGTCGTTCGTCGAGTTCAGTCCTTTGCTCGGCAATTACCTCTCCTAGTTCCTCTTTGTGAACCGATGGTTGGGATGCCACTGATGGCGGTATTTATATGACGAAGTCTGCCAGGACTTCCCCTTTAAGTGTTGTTCTAGGTTGATAGCCCAGATCGTACTGCCTAATCTCTACAGATAAAATTGAAATTCTTCTCCAGAAGTCCGCTTTTCGAAGCGTGGCCTTCATAAAATACTCTCGCCTATGCGTCTAGTAGCGTATGAAAAACAAAGTTAAAAGGTGATTGCTCAATCCCCTTTATTTGTAGGAGAACAACGCTTACTATACAACCATGTAGAGGATTAATTGGTTCCCTTTCTCTAGCCTAAGCATGTCTATGATTTCATTGAAAGTTTTCCAGTACTCTTTTGTATACTGATGGATGTTCTCGTCATCCCTTTGTTTCATGTTCTTGAGAACATCGAAAGCTTTGGGGGCTACTAAACTCTTCTGCAAGTTGCTCCCAATAATTGATTGAACATTGGGGCCACTTGTGGTACCAACTCAAGGCCACTTTTCCCAGACTTAATGGGAACATTCTGCATAGTAGGGCATCGTCCCTTGCATGCATGAACATGGTTTGCTAGTAGTGTTGGATGTGGGCCATAGGATCGCGGGTTGTTTCGTAGAGTACAAGCGCACTATGCTTTACCTTGCTAGGTAGTCTCTTTTTCTGGATCCATCTTTTTAGATGCCGCTCCCCAAGTGTGCACTATGCTCTTGCCTTGGGTGGGCCGTCACTACACAGGGTGGCCAATTTGGATGCATTGGGTTTGTTGCTACTTTGGATCCGTTGGTGCGTTTTAAGAATCTCCTTCATCCAACTTTGATGGTGCCCATTGCACAACACCTACAACGCCGCTACTTGGTTTAGGCTAAATCAAGAAAAAGCATGACCACAGATTCTAGTCGTGATTCGAAAGCAAAAACTACGGTGAGGGGAAGGTGTTAGGCACCCATCTCCGCCTGGTCTTGCGACCGACCTTTATGTCGTTCAACCAAAGCTATGTTATCCATTTATACACCTGTTTATTGGCCATTTAAATAGATATAGGTGATTAAAAGCAGTAAACGGGATAGGGAACGAAATCAATCAGATTTGGAGATGCATACCTTTGGCTACTCTTTGGTCTCTTTGGAAAGTGAGAAATGAAATTGTGTTCCAAGGAAAATCATTTGATAGGAAGGAAGTTTCTAACCTTATAAAACTTAGAGTGGCATTTTGGGTGAGATCAAAGTGGGAGTTCGCTGATTACTCTATCAATGACTTCATTTATAGGCTTAAAAGTATCTTGAAAGCTTTGTAAAATTCATTTTCTGGGTTTGGGATTCATTTTATGAGTATGGTGTATGCAGTTGTATACATCCATGTATCTGGAATTCTGTCCTTCTGTCAAGTTGTTGCTATTTCTTGCTGCTGCTCTAGGAGTAGTGGATGGCTATTGGGAATTCATTCATGATGTGAAGATTTGGCTTTGGAACCATATAGTGGCCGACATATTGGAATGTCGGTCGGCAATCTAAATAGTGGTCGACAAATTAGAATGTCGGCCGATATACTAAATAGCGGCCGTTGTTTCTAACCATTCGACCACTCATGCGAGACTACTACATTCGGCGGTTGACACTTCATTGTGTCGGGTGCTATACCTCGTTACACCGGTGGAATTAACAAAAAGGGATTAGTCCGAAGAATAAAGGAAAAACATGAGAAAAGTAAGTGTTACCAACAATAAGCAGGAAAGCAAAAGGGCTAGCTCATTGGGGCTATTTGATCAACCCGCCTTGAATCCCACAGCTGCAAAAAGTTGATGACTTCGCTTGGTTTCCGAACCTTTATTGATAAAAAAGTGGGAAATCTGATGAACAGCGTAGAACTTGTTGGGTTTGAAGAGTTTCAGATACTCTTTGCGTGTGTGACTACTCACAAACTTCTCTTGTGTTGTTGTGTTGCTAGGATTTCTCTGTAGGAGGTGATTACGATAGAGTTTTGAGGTGGAGAGGAATGAGAGGCTTGAGATATGTGTCAAAAACCTATGGGAGAGGTCCTTATTTTTAAATTGAAAACTAGGGTTTATATAAGGTAAGTAAATAAAATCTTTGAGAGTGAATAAAATCTTCAAGATCTTTTGTTGGAGTGGGGAAAAAGTATTGGCCGGCCCTAATGAGTTTAGGGCGAGCAAAATGAGTTTGGGATGTGTTGTTAAACGTGTTACGCCGTGCCTGACAATTACTAGTACAACTAATACAGAGTGGAAAAAATAGTATCGTGTGTTTTAAAAGAGGAGAGAGAGAGAGAGAGAGAGAGAGAGAGAGAGAGAGAGAGAGAGAGAGAGAGAGAGAGAGAGAGAGACCTTTCCAGCTTAGCTCTGAAAATGGAGACAAGAATAGAAAATGGAAGAAATTGATTTTTGGAGTTTCCTATTTTGTTGTAGTTTATTTTTAGAAAACTAAAAGTTGGATCAATGTGTTTTTTTATGCATCTTCGTTAGGTTTTCTGATTTTACTATTTCGGAAGTTGGGGCTGAGATTGAGAGTCAATTAAACTCCAGTTGGGATATCAAAAAATCTTAAAATATATTTTGTTAAAAATACTCCCATCACTTAATGGATGCATTTATGATTAAATTTTTAAAAAAGTTCACTAAAAAAAATACTCCAAAAGTCTAATTTTGGATTATTTTTTTCTTTATTCATAAAAAATTTAGATTTGTTCATAATTATTAAACTTTAGATCCCTCTAGTTGAGATGAAACAGTGATCCACAAAAAATAAATGCTAAATAAACAAATGTAATTTTTTTTTTGAATAAGTACAAAAAAATAATCCAGGTTAATTACTGAGCCAAAACAAGCTTTACTCAAATTTTATTGTTTTTCTATTCGTCGCAATTAGAGCAACCTAAAATGTAAAAACAATAAAGACCATAACATCGAGGCAAATGGTTTTTACACTCTTCTTTTACTCGCACTTTCTTTTTTGACCTTATTCAGGTAAAGGGTAAATCCTCTACTTGCCCCTTAAACTATTCAAAAAATGTTTACTTCCCCCTTCGACTATCAATTGCATTTACTTACCCCCTTTAACTATGTAAAAACTACACCAGTGGAATTAACAGAAAGATATTAGTCCGAAGAATAAAGGAAAAACATGAGAAGCGTAAGCATTACCGACAATAAGCAGGAAAGCAAAAGGGCTAGCCCATTGGGGCTATTTGATCAACCCGCCTTGAATCCTTCAGTTGCAAAAAGTTGATGACTTCGCTTGGTTTCCGAACCTTTATTGATAAAAAGGTGGGAAATATGATGGACAGTGTAAAGACTCGTAAAATTATATTTATTTTCCGTAAATAACATTGGGGAAATGTGAGGAATTGTGTAAAATGTTTAAATGTGTTGAAGTGTTAGATTAATTTGGTGTGTGAGTTGGTTGTGGCTAAATTGCATTACACAAGTGACTTGTGGGCTTGGGGGGTGATTATCCTATATGTGTGTATGTGTGGCTATAAGGAAGAGAGAGACACACTCCCCCTCCCCAAAAAAAATCAAACCGGCCCTATCTCTCTCTCTCTCCATCTTCATCTTCTTCAACTTTCCTCCAAAATCTACACCTCTCCCATCAAATTCCTTCACACCCTTTCACTAAAATTGACTCCTCTACGCGTAAGGAAGCTTGGGTTGTGTTTGTTTCGCTCCGGGGAAGGAAGAATCCGGTTGGATCTTGGTGGAAGGCTAGGGTTTTTCTTGCTAGTTGATTGGGAGCTTGATTTGCTTGGAGGTAGGGGATTTCTACTTATTCTAAGTGTTTGAGTAGTGTATGTGTGGGTATAGCTTTCAACTTGAAGATCTACTATGTGTTTTTGTTAAACTCTTTAAAAAGCTCAATTTTAATCATATTTAAAGTAATCACATGATGTTGTCTTGTTCCCTTAAGAATCTCCTTAATGGTTAAGTCGATGTTTTACTCTCTAGTAGTTCATCTCAAATTTGTGCCTGGTTTGTTTCTTTTCAGTTGAGGAAATTTGTGAATCAAGCCATATGATTATACGTTGAGTTATTGTTGGTGTTGAACCCTTGAATTATAGCCTAACATGTTCAAGTATGCCCTTGGAATCACCCGAAACAAGTCCCGTTAATCAACCTTGAACTTGCAAAAATTTCTGCTCCCGATTTGGATCGATCCAAAAATAGTTGGATAGATCCAAACTATTTTAGTGGCCCAACAGTTAATTTTGGATCGGTCCAAATAAAGTTGGATCGATCCAAACCCCCCTTCGTGCAGTTTTGTTCTTTTGACCCCTTTTGGCCTGTTTTGTGCGAAGTACGTGCTATACTTGTCCCAAATGACTTGAAATACTTTGAGACACTTTCCACGAACATCATGAGATATATTTGTTGAGTCCTTAGTTTCCCTTGAGGTACAAGTGTAATGGTCTGCATTTTTTAATAACATTTTTATTTGAAAATTCTTATTTCATGTAGTTATACATTTTTTTTTATAACTTCTCTTAAATTTTACGCGTCCAAATATGTAAATGCATGAGTGGGTCTTATGTGCTCATTACACCAACTTGACTAAGTACCTATATATATATATATTATTAAGTGTACCCTTCTTGTATATCTTTATATTAGACATGTTATTAGGCATGTTAGGCATGTTTTATTAGGTATGTTAGGCATGTCTTGTTAGGCATGTTATTAGGCATGTTAGGCATATTTTGTTAGGCATGTTACTAGGCATGTTAGGCATGTTTTGTTAGGCATGTTAGGCATGTTTTGTTAGGCATGTTTTATTAGGTATGTTAGGCATATTTTGTTAGGCAAGTTAGGCATGTTTTGGTAGGTGAGAGCCTATTTAAGAGCTCTATGAGCATTGTAATTCATAGGTTCAGAAATTCAGAAATAAGATCAATCTCCCATTCTCTTTGAAATCCAACAAAAACAGCCCGAACCCGATCCTGAAACTAACCCGAAACCCGCTACATTTCAGCTCCATAAATAGTACCATAACCCGCACCAAACCAACTACGTTTCACACCAGAAGGCAGCGCCAAAACAGCCATCCTATAGAGCTCCGTTGCCGTACGTAGTAGCCGTCAACCCAATCCAATTTTAGCTTCGCTGCGTGCTAGAACTTCGGACCGAGGTAGTTAAATTATGCCTCCCTAAATATATTTATTTTGTGTATAAAGTTTACCAATGTAAAGTTCGAATATATTTTTGTATGTGTGTATCCGGAAATAATTGAAACGTAAGCACGGTTCGGTAAAAAGAAAAGAGGAAAAGAGAACATGATTTACGTCATTAGTTGTTCACGATTACCCTCGGTAGTTAAATTCTACCTCCCTAAATATAATTATTTTTACGTGTATTTAGTTACTACTAATGCAAGGTTGAATATTGTTATATGAGTTATCGGCACACGAATGATCGGAGTACGCATGAGATCAATACGAAGGAAAAAGAAAAGAAATAGAACATATAGGTTGTACACCCTCTAAGTAGTCAGTAGCTTCCTAAGATTGGTTACTTTTATTTGAAATTGTGTTTCATTTAATTATCATGCTTGTCCGTACACTCGTTCATATGATTCTTGTTGCAGGGTATTTATTTATTGATGATTGTTTATTTTGTTATTGTTCTTGATAACATAGACTGAACAAATAGGTTCCCGGGTTTGGTGCTCGTACTGAGATATCACCTAGACGTTAAGTTAATGGAAAAATGGAATGATGATAGTAGACTATGGAAATGATGGTTTCGGATGATGTTGATAAGTTGGGAATTTTGAACGGCAGATAGCCGGTTGATTTTGGAGAATTGAAAGATTATGATTGGCAGACAGCCAGAGATTCGAAAACCCTAAGTTACGGCAATGCGTGATTTCTCCTTATGAATTTAGTCGATAAAAGGGTGGTTTGTATTATAGACCAGACAGGTCTATATACTCTCGAGGTTACAGATAGTTCCTCGTGGGCCCAGAAGGTATCGACAGACCCTGGGGAATTCATCCTTGTGAGGCGTTGATGAATCTGGCTAAGTAGATAATTTAGTCCATTCATCAGGGCTCCCAGATAGGGCAAGCAAGGGGGGAGGGAATCACGATTGGTCGTAGTCTTAGTGGTTGACACGGGAGGATGTTTCTCAAAGGTTGAGATTCTAGAATTCATTGAGTTAAAGGATAGTAATTAAATTGGATTTGCTCTTTACTTTGATTGCATGATATATCCTGTTATCTGTAAGTTATGGGTTCGGGTAGGGTTTAGCTATTGAGTGATTATTCACTCATGGTGCTATTGTGGCCCTGGCATATTACACCAGGTAACGAAGGTACAGAAGAGGAACCGTACTACCAGACGGAGGAGTTTGCAGCTGCTCATATGCAAGAGGAGAACTGGAATCAAGATCTGAACCTGAACCTCTAGAGATCCATCACTTCCTTTATTTTGTGGGACAAATGTAATTTTATTTTCCCAGCGAAAGTACTATGTTTATTTATGTTTGTAACCAAATTAAGAAACTTTTGCTATTTCTGTTGTTTAATAAATGAAACTCTTTTGAATAAATCTTTTATAGTATTTTAAATAATGCTTCCGAAAATCGGGGCGTTACAACAAGTGATGTGTTTGACACTATACGACACGAGTTGACGGTAACCGATCGACCTAGAGTTTTTGATTTGAGTTGAGCTATTGCATGGGCACTTGAATGGTGTGAGTGAGAATGAAATGATATTAAAGAGGGAAAAGATTGACACGGGGCCCGAAAGGGTATGCCCGGAGTGACACGGGGCCTATAAGGCATGTTCGGAGTGACACGGGCCTTTATGGTATGCCCAGAGTATAATGAATGATTAATTTGGATAAGATACATGATGTGGATGTTTTGGATATGAGAGATGTGTTGGATACGTAACAACGATGACGGTGAAGTCGTTGACCTGAGTTGGTCTTCACGGCACATAGTGTCATTCTTTGTACTTATTTATGAATTCCCTAGTCTTGTCAGGGGATTGAATCTCCTTATCTATGCTATATGTACATTTTGAACTTATGAGACGTGTCGGGTGTGTTTAAGCCTCTGTGACGTGTTGGGTACGGATCGAGTATGTGACGGATATGTGTAGGATACGGTGGTACGACCGTTGGTGTAACTTAGGGTCTTTTAAATATAGTTTTGTGTCTGGAACCTATATGGAATTTCTCAAAACTATGTCTCATGTAAAATTCTTTTGTCTATGCCTCATATGCATCTCTCTTATATTTAGAATTTGTAGACGTTTTCCTACTGGGCTAGTGAGCTCACCCTAATAATTTCAGGTACCGAGCTTGGAGCATGAGGATGGTTGTTTCATATCTGTGCATGCATGTTTGAAAAGAACATTGAAGGAGCTACACTTTTATTTTGAGAATTTATAATTTTGACAAAAGAACATTGTAATCATTTGGATTTATCCTTTGGTATAATTCATGTAATCGCCTCAAAAACTGATGTATTAATATTTAGGGTTGCGGTAGACCCATTGATTTGTAATATGTTGACTTAGACTCACGAGCTATTCGTTGACTTTGGATTTGACTCGTGGACTTAGTTGACCGTCCACGTGGATTTATATTGAATTATCTTGTGGAAATTGAGGGCGTAACAAACAGCGCAGAACTTGTTGGGTTTGAAGAGTTTCTGATGCTCTCTGTGTGTGTGTGACTACTCACAAACTTCTCTCGTGTTTATAACTCATGGTTGTGTTGCTAGGATTTCTGTGTAGGAGATGATTATGATAAAGTTTCGAGGTGGAGAGGAATGAGAGGCTTGAGTTATGTGTCAAAAACCTATGGGTGAGGTCTCCCTATTTTTAGATTGAAAACTAGGGTTTATATAAGGTAAGTAAATAAAATCTTTGAGAGTGAATAAAATCTTCAAGATCTTTTGTTGGAGTGGGGAAAAAGTATATTGGTCGGCCCTAATGAGTTTAGGGCGAGCAAAATGTGTTTGGGATGTGCTGTTAAACGTGTTACACCGTGCCTGGCAATTACTAGTACAGCTAATACAGAGTGGAAAAAATAGTATAGTACGTTTTAAAAGAGGAGAGAGAGAGAGAGAGAGAGAGAGAGAGAGAGAGAGACCTTTTCAGCTTAGCTCTGAACATGGAGACAAGAATAGAAAATGGAAGAAATTGATTTTTGGAGTTTTCTATTTTGTTGTAGTTTATTTTTTAAAAAATTAAAAATTGGATCAATGTGTTTTTCTATGCATCTTCGTTAGGTTTTCTGATTGTACTATTTTGGAAGATGGGGCTGAGACTGAGAGTCAATTAAACTAGCTGGGATATCATAAAATCTCAAAATATATTTTGTTTAAAAAATACTCCTATCACTTAATGGATGCATGCATTTATGATTAAATTTTTTAAAAAGTTCACTAAAAAAAAACTCCAAAATAGATAGACTTTTGGATTATTTTTTTCTTTATTCATAAAAAATTTAGCTTTGTTCATAATTATTGAACTTTAAATCCCTCTCGTTGAGATGAAACATGATCCAAGAAAAATAAATGCTAAATAAACAAATGTAATTTTTTTTTGAATAAATACAAAAAATAATCCAGGTTAATTACTGAGCCAAAACAAGCTTTACTCAAAATTTATTGTTTCTCTATTCATCTCAATTAGAGCAACCTAAAATGTAAAAACAATAAAGACCATAACATCAAGGCAAATGGTTTTTACACTCTTCTTTTACTCGCACTTTCTTTTTTGACCTTATTCACGTAAAGGGTAAATCCTCTACTTGCCCCTTAAACTATTCAGAAAATATTTACTCCCCCCTTCAACTATCAATTGCATTTACTTGCCCCCTTTAACGATGCAAAAACTACACCAGTGGAATTAACAGAAAGATATTAGTCCGAAGAATAAAGGAAAAACCTGAGAAGAGTAAGCGTTACCGACAATAAGCAGGAAAGCAAAAGGGCTAGCCCATTGGGGCTATTTGATCAACCCGCCTTGAATCCTTCAGTTGCAAAAAGTTGATGACTTCGCTTGGTTTCCGAACCTTTATTGATAAAAAGGTGGGAAATCTGATGAACAGCGTAGAACTTGTTGGGTTTGAAGAGTTTCGGATACTCTCTGAGTGTGTGACTACTCACAAACTTCTCTCATGTTTATAACTCGCGGTTATGTTGATAGGATTTCTGTGTAGGAGATGATTATGATAGAGTTTCGAGGTGGAGAGAAACGGGAGGCTTGAGTTGTGTGTCAAAAACCTATGGGAGAGGTCCCTATTTTTAGATTGAAAACTAGGGATTATATAAGGTAAGTAAATAAAATCTTTGAGAGTGAATAAAATCTTCAAGATCTTTTCTTGGAGTGGGGAACAAGTATATTGGCCGGCCCTAATGAGTTTAGGGCGAGCAAAATGAGTTTGGGATGAGTCTCAGAGCTTCTGGAATGTTCTAGTGCGCTCTAGTGCGTGCTGGAGCAGAATGTCGGCACCATTCCAAAATCGCAGCCGACATTCCGTGACAGCATAAAAGGCCAAACTTCGTGGGCTTGCCTCGAACTCATCCAAACTCTGATTCGCGCGTTGTTGGTACCGTTAAAAAGCTTGTTAAGTCTAATTTCTAACCTAAGTGGTTTGTATCCCAAAAAAAATTGTACATTAAAATATGTGACCATTTTACCCTCAAGTGGTCAGAAAATAAGTGATTTTGGTAAAAGGCTCACACATCTCCCTCATTTTAACTCTGATTAAGACAGATTATATATCGATAGAGAAGGGTTTTAAAGTGCTAAAAGCTGGTGGAATCCAACCATAAAAATAAGAAAGTTTAGTTTATGAAAAGTGGGTCAAAAGTAGATTAATTTGAAGATTGTCGGTGCCACAATTGCCAAAACATTTGTCCACTCACTCTAAGTGTCATTTGTCACTCTCATTCCTAGTTCTAAGGTGTTCCTTCATTCCCTAAGAGTTCCACAAAGTTCATCGGCCTTTCCACAATTCATCAAGGCATACAGAATACCGTTTCATCATCGGAATTTCTCCAAGGCGGGGGCTTAGATTTTTGCAAAGCCAAATTGGGTGTCTACACATCTTGTTGACGACAAGGCAACGATGTGGCTTAGAGCCCCCCCTTCCACTTCTCGTGCGGTTTCTTGCTCATCACACTTTTTTCCTTTAGTGGAGATTGATCTCTAGTATCTGTCCCTCCTATGCCTGCGGGTACCCCTCTCCTCAGAGAACGTGTTCATTGCTTGTTTTTTACGGAGACCCCATCCTTCTGGTGAAGACGTCCTCTTTATGAGCTTGGTCCTCTGTTGGCCATTGCCTGTCATCTCTTCACATGACAGATCGTGAGTGCATGTCCTTTTTAGTCTCACGTAGACATTTCTTTAGACCTTCTGTATCACGCTTGCCTTGCTCGATATGATGAGCAAGGTCATCTGCTTCCTTTTTCTGTCGAAACTTTCTTTATAGTCTCTGTTTGTCCTTTTCACAGACTTGGATTCCCTCCGTCCGTCACGTGGATGAGTTCTGTCCCTTTCACAGACTTGGGCAGTCGCGGGTGGACTTGGACCTTCTTGTCCAATTCGAGGGAGTCCTTGATCACTCTCTTCGAGGAGAATTATTCTCTTTTCTTTAGTGTATCGAGTTTTGGACAGAATCATTCGTATTCGGTTCGTGGTTCATCTTTTTCTGGGGACTAGGGGCTGTTCTGGAGTTTTCTCCTTTTGCTCTTCATTCTTTCCTGGTGTGTTCATATTTGGGTTCACCATTAGTGATCTCTTTCAAGGAATTCTTTGTTTCGCACAGACGGCGGCAATTGTAAGAGCATCAAAATTCACAGTGAAAATTCCGAGCTCTTATGAGGTCAACTCCGCCTTCGATGGATGGAACCCTAATTCTGCAACATAACAACCAGTTAGAGCACCTCTGCCTCTAGGCGGCAAGGGCCCTCTGATGCTTAAGTTAGTATCGCAAACTTAGGAGGAAACGAGTGCTGGTAATATGACGAATTACAGCGTACTCAAAGCATACCTTTTACCCTTAGGGTTACCTTGAATTTATAGATGTTGGCTTACTTGTTCTCCAAGCATCTTTCTATACTAGGATTCTATTCACGTTAGGAATCCTTTCTCTCTTGGGATTCGTCCCAATTTTGTAGTAAATCTTTACCAACCTGGACTTCTTGTTCTTTAGGAATCCTTTCTATATTGGAGTCTCGTTCCAATTACAGAAACTCAATCTCTTCTCTTATTCACGGGAGATGTGCTTATGACGTAAGACCAATTCTTCTAGAATAGTCCAAAGTATCTTTCTCACCTTATTTCGTAAGGTGGTCCCCATCAGGGTTTCACACTCTGCTCGTCACTGATTTACGACTAGATTCCTTCTCAGCATATTCGCACCTCCCGTCACGTGGGTCTGATTAATCATAAACACCACTCACATATCTCATTCAGGTCCAATCATTGCCTTCGCTTCATAGGTTATAGAGACAAAAAAACATTCTGAACTACAAAAGGTTCTCCTTGCGGTAAATAAGACCTCAAGTTTGTAGCCATTATGATTGAAGAGTTGTGAGGACGACTAAATAGGAACGTTTCCACTATCCATTTGAGGACTTCACGAGGTGTTATGAACTTGTGACGGGAATTGAAAAGTGAAAATCTAGGTGTTATCTCTTTTGATTTGTTTGTTGTTTGATCTTCCAAAGTTTCATTGCATGTTTTTGGTTGTTTGATGATTTGTTATAGTTTGGATGCCAACTTACAGGGTTGTGTGATAATTCAATTCAACACTTAAAATTGAATGTATTAAGTAATAAGTCATTAAGTTGGTTCGATAACCATATTTCATCTTACTTTATTTTAAGTGTGTTTTGAAATGTAGGCTTAAAAAGTTACAAAATTAAGTACCCTAATACCTACTTAATTCTAAAGTGAATTTGTCAATACGTTTATATCATGCTTTCCTTTACCACCACCATCCTCCACCACCACCACGACGGATATGAACACATGATATCCATCAATAAAACTAAAAGAAAATAATCAAAATAATTAAAGCTAATTTAATTCATCTATTGATATTTTTATCAAATAGCTTTTCAACTTATTCGACCTCCGTCCGGAGTTTTTAGTCGATTTTGGGAGTTTGTGGTACTTTGCAAATATGATTATATGTTATAATTTATAATGTTTTACGAATTTTAAAAATATTGTATTATAGAATTAATCAAAATCTATCAAAAAATATTCACATTGGACATATAATTACTTATCAATTTAAAGATATCACTAATTTATTATGCAGTTGCAATAGAACGGGGACAGACAAATCCGGACAAAGGGAATAAAAAAGTTGAGCATGCAGTTTTTCAGCACTTGATTTTTCAGCTTTCAACTTCAGTTTTATCTAAAAAACACTTTTGGGATGTATTTTGTAGTTGTGAAACTACCACCCTTATTGATTTTTTATTAATAAAAACTCTTGGCAAAAAAAAAAAAAAAATCAACTATCCATATAGTAGTGTACATTTCAATTTTTTGCTGTTCGCTTTATTACCACTCCAAATATTCCCAACAGATGAGGATCACTCATACAAGCTTAACTTATCTCCAAAATCAAGTCAAGTCTCCTCTAATCAAATCATAAAAGAAATTTTGTAATGGCAAGGACACTGGGGAAAACCTTGATTAGATGTGTGATGTGTGGGCCTCTTAAATTTGGGGAAAAAACAAAAATGGCTCATTGATTTCTGCAAAGATTCATGGAATTTTAATGAGACTAGTCCTTTGTGAAATTTTGTTCCGACTTTAAATAAATTTTTGGTTAATGAAGGTTTAATTGCTCCTTCAGAAATTAATCGATGTGCCATAAGTTGATCTGGACAACTTAATATATACTCCCTCATTCCCAATTTGTTTGTCAATTATTCCATTTTCTGGTACACCTTAAATTGCTTATATATTTAGATCTATAATGTTTTTCACCGTTTTAAAAACTTCGTATAATAGAATTAATCGTGTACTATTAAACAAGAACCATATTGCATATATTTGGAGATCAATATTAAAATATATAAGTAATCGAAAACTGACACGATTATTAAAAATTGACAAACAAAATGGGACGGAGGGAGTGTATAATATTATGTTTGTTTCAAAGTCAACTTAGTTATTAGTGAAGATGATAGACTAGCAAATGGAGAAACCATTTCCGTCCTACACGTGAACATTAGATATTGCACAACCATCATTAGATATTGCACAACCATTTTGAGTGCTGACAGATAGGAAATTGAACCAGTGGAGCATCTGGTCCAAGCCTCTATCATTTTGATATCCACATTTCTCCATTAATAAATTCATCGTATGCCGAACATGTTTCTTCAATAATAACGCAATCTTCTTAAATTAATAAGCATTCAAACCGCCCCTTTGACTTGTATGTCTATCTATTCCAATAATGGTCGTTTAATTTACATATATGTAATGGTGTGCATCTCTTTGCGGAACCGGGACTGTAGTGAGTAACTCACTACAGCCCGGTGTAGTCACTACAGGGCCCCCTGCTTCCATCTCTTTGCTATTATGTTAAGTTTGTCCTACTTACGAGTTTTATTTCAATCAACCCAAGTGATACAGTTAATTTATACTCACATTCATTTGGATGTTTTCCCGATATGGAACTCTTTAAAAATCTAATCCAATTCATAATGTTTTGTATAGATTTTCATGACACTTGTGCTCAATCCTTCCACTTCTCGCAACTGCCTGACTCTCTCCCTCTCCTCTCCTCTCCTCTATCACTATCTCCTGTGGATGTAATTGAGATTCTCACGCTATGTGAGATGAGATCTCCCCAATCACTTGTTTTTTAGCACCACCAATTTGTGGTGAATCGGATCCTATTACTTGGTACCGATATCTTTAGCAACGGTGGAGGTGGTGACGGCAACAATGTTGAGTTTTTCCAACACCATTTCCTTGAGAGGAATAATAGTTTCCAATACTGGAGCTTCTTTCTCGCCGGCTTTTGTTTTTTTTCTTGTTTTTGTTGTTCAGATCCTCTGATCTTGTTTTCTTTTTTCTATTCTTTTTTGTTGTATTTGTATGAAAATTGCCGAACAAAAAAAGTATTGTATGAAAATTCATAGCATTTATTTAAAGTTTATACCATTAAAATAAAAATTCATAATATTCAAACGTTATGACTTCAAAGTTGATGTTATGAATTTGTAGAAAACTTATATATTCAAATTGATGCCGTAAACTTTTATACAAAATAAGTACTATGCATTCAATGCGAATCAAAAGATTATCGTAATTCATACACGTCCAAACAAAAATGTGTATCGTTGCATTTTTTTTCAAACAATGACACAGAAGGGACTCCATAACCATATGCTACCATTTGATAAAGAGAATACTTTGATTTGCTCTTATGAAACTCAATTCAAGTTTTGATCAATCTTTTCTTATACATTTTATACACATTATCCAAACAAAGAATGATCTGCAACGCTCATTTCTCAGCCATATACATCCACTCCCTTTTACGAGAACAATTATGTTCACTCTCGTTTTGTTTAATCTCGGTGAAGATCTGCTCAATCCGGGTATCACTTTGATGATTAGAGCAATTCCATGTCCAAATTAATTCATTTGTAAAGAGACGATGCAAGACTTCTGTGCATGATCTCCTCACAAATTAATATGTACAACATGAACGGTTTTGACGATCGAAGTGAGACCCAAAATGAACACACCCTCGTCGAGGCTGGAAAAAAAAAAACCTCTCCCCATTTGCAAGCCTCCAATTTCACTTAAGCAAAATTGCAGTCAGTAATAAGAATTTAAAAACTATAAAGTACCCCCTGATCTTTCCCACCAAAAACAACACTAGAAATCTACTTTCCTGGTATCCTGATTGAACTACCAGAGTCATCTTCTTAAGGATGAAGTTATTATCATTTACATCGACTGTACAACAGTTTCAAACATCAAATCCAATGAAAAAAACTACAAACAACAAAAAGAAGTTCACAGAATTGAGTTTCGAACTAATAAAAATTCTTCAGATTTATAGGCAAATCCGAAAAGCATGAGCCAATTCACTCACACACATGAATCACACTTCTTGGAATTTGATTTAATGCTATACCCCATCTGAGTGAAGGTCAAGAACTAGAAGACTCACAAACTACCTCAATTTCAACTTCTCTCCTATGGAAATTCCGGTGGCAGCAGCAAGCGGCACACAAAAGTGCGCCGTTGGTCCCTTCCTCTCCGCTAGGCATGAACTCCCTGCACCCATCCACGGCATACCCTCCGATATTCGCTGCGTGATTTTTCTGGCACTCTGCGTATCGCACGCTCCGAACAACCGAAGAAGAAGAACTGCTGGACCTTCCATTCGGTCCTCCTTCCCTTCTTACGACGCGCTTCTTCATGTATATCCGAATTCTTATCGGTGGATCTTCTCCCTCTTTTTTTATTTTTCCTGATAAAAAAAGGCAGAAGCTGTTTTGCAGTAGTATATATATCAGGAAGTTAGGCTGTTTTGAGAGCCTGAAGAAAAAGGCAGCTTTGACAACGGTTAACCTAACCCTAGCATCTATTTTTATAGCAATGGTCTGATATAGAACTACAATAGCTAATATAAAAAGATGCCATGATTGCCCTTGTTTGTGTCATTATCCATATCTCTTAGGACCTAGTTTGGTTATATATTACCACGAATCTTTGTTTTTGTATTTGTTTTCTTTTTCATGGTCCTGCTATCGGAAGCCCACAGAATTTTCATTAAGCACAGTAAAAGACAAAAAAGAAGACACTTTTAAAGTGGCATAACAAGTCACAAGGTTTGCTTAAGTTATAAGAATAGCGGAGGTAAGTGTTTTACGAACCAAAATTTACTTGGGTCATATTCTCCGAAAGCAAAAGCTTGTGCAAAATTGTTGTAGGGAACTCCGGTTTCCCGTGCAACCACACAAGGTTTTCGGTGGGCTTCTGTTAATGTTTAAAAAGTGTATAATATATGAAAAATGTATAAAAGTGGAGTACACTATGTTCGGCCAATTGTGGTTCTTCTGGTTAAGAAAAAATATATAGATTCTGTTCATTTTTTAGAGCTCGTCGAATCCCGAGATCATAAACCTATTAAGTTGAAGAGGAGTTGATCCCCTTTGGAGTCACAATGTGCCGAATCATATGTAGTATAGTTGTAATTCTAACATTAAGTTGTCCTAAAACTATTTTGCAAAAGAGAGAGCAACTTTTCTATGACCACACACATTTATACTCAAGGGCGTCTCCTTTAGCTTTTGAGGGGTTGAAGCAAACCCATGGTTTCCAAAATATATAATTTGATTTTTCTTGATTATTGAATGTACTAAATCATTCGTAATAGTCAATTGTAAAGGAAAGTTCATTTAAATTTGCAAGAAAGCCGGTCATATAGGTCGATAAAACAAAGTAAACTATACGGGTAGGTTTTTAACTAAAATAAAAGGAGCACAATTAACATTTGTGTATACAAAAAGTTTTTTTTATGTATATCTATCGTTGCGCTGAGCTAAAATTCTTTGGCCGCCCCAATTGTAGTACCATCACTTTACACACCCTCATACGTCTATAACGGGCTGCGTAAAGTGTTTGTGCGAATTCACATGATTGTAGACTTTTGAGAGAGATCAAGAAATGAATCAAATACAATGACTATATTATAAGTTGTTTTAGTACTAGAGCATCCTCAATTATTGCACGTGTTGCGCTCCGATTGGTCGGTGCTAATTCGTAAAGGAGATGAGCAACATATGGGGCATAGTACCTAGGTTCCATTAAATGGGCCTTATTGGGGATTGAAGGAGACGATAGGAAATCCAAGACTGGACGTTGGAAATGATATTCTTCCAACTGCTTTAGCAAGACTTAAAGCCCAATGTTGACCATTTACAGCTATTTACTAGCCTACAATGATGGGAAAGAAATGCTTTATAGAAAGAAGCTATTCTTGCCGAAAGACTCGCGTGGCTCAAAAGTTATAATCCAAATTAATATAGCAATTAGTATAATCTTTTATACTAGTACTAAATACTACTAACACATTTAACCAGTGTTCGATTTGGAAGAGATTGCATATCGTGGGTCCTGTAATGTTTTATTAAAGACTCTTTTAATAGAGCGATTTCAGGGATGCATTTTCGAAAACGGACTTGCTTTGGATTTTTTTTTTTTTATAAGCAACTTGTTCTGAATTAAGTGCGCTTTACACGATACACATCATGAATTGGGCAACCACGAACATGTTTATATGTGAATCTGTGTCCGAATATATGTATGCCTCCCAAAAAAGAAAAAGCATTTTCCCTTTCTATAACCCTTAAAACACATGCTTCAACAACCATTATTTAAGAGTTAGCTCACTTTGTCACCCTTGCATATATACGCACTTTTCACAGAGGAGATCAATCCTTGCCAAAACCAAATACATGATTATTTATAGGTTATCAATTGGCCTTTGTGTAATCACGAGCTTATGTTCTGTATTATCCAAATATATTCCTCTATTGATTGTAATTAAATAGATAAAGTATAACCTACATCGGAGAAAAAGAAACCCTCCTCCGCTCCTTCCTCAATCAAATCCAAACAATAATAAAAAACATCCACAATTATCGATCCTAGAAAAGAAGACAATGTCCATCTTTAATTATGTGTTATATGTTCTCAATTTTGTAGAGAGAGGTGAGTGTTATTTTTCTTATAACTCAGGTACTCAAGGCTAGCTACTTACGCGTCCCTCAACTAATTTTTGTAGGACCAATCCCACCGTCTACTAGCAGGGAAGAGTACTTATTTAAGTTATTCTTCATCGATATTTGTCCACGATTCTAACTTTTGAGGATATACTTCAATTAAATCTTCTCGTTTTGTGATTATCGATCTTACTAACTGTCTCATTGATTTTTATAAGTGTGATTGCCCCCGAAGCCTCCTGAACCATCAATATCCAGGTAAATGCATACTGCATTAAGTGGTGGATACGAGATTCATATTTAACAGAGGCCGAACAACACGAATTCTTGGATTAATAACAAAATTTGCATTCTCATATACGCGTATGTCAAAGGAAAATAAAAAATAGATTTCACAATTACTATATGTTATTACTTGATAGATTTAGAAGAGAAACGAGATTTTGTATATAGTGACATATTCACGTTGACGAACAACTGGTTGATCGCTTAGAATTTTATGGATTTTTCTCCACACCTACACATACAAGAATTTTTTTTACTACTTCGCCATCGGTCACCCAGGAGTATTTAGCCTTGCAAGGTGGTCCTTGCTGATTCACACGGGAATTTCCAACCCAAGGGACTTTAAGGGACCACTCTCATAGAACATTTTAAAACTAGCCTGAAAAACTAGCATAACTAACAGGCACATTTGGAGTTGTGCAAGGCTCAAGCAACCCCGAGTCCCTGACACCCCTTCTGTCCGCCACTAAATATATTCATTTTAACATTTATGCATAAGTTTCTTTCTACACCTTGAGGAAGAAGAAGAAAATGGCATGACTAGAAATTCACTATATTAATTTTATCCTACTCGAGCAAAACAAACATGTTTAATTAACCCTAAGTTCAGAAAAGCCTCCACCATTTGAGATATTGACAGGAACAAAAGCACAAACCAATCTTCAACAGGGAACATGTGCAAAAGAGGTTGCCCTACAGATCAAATTAAAGAGACAAGGGATACATGACGAAGCTGGGGGCTTAGAAAAAGAATATTAATCGATATTTTTATGTATTATTATGCTCACTCAATTATGCGAAATATTATACCCTTAGCGTATCAATTGGAAGGTACATGTATACAGATTTTATAGTTTTTAGGTATTGGTGCATTAATTAATCTACTTTGTTGGATAGGTATTGGAAATTCCAAGTAGACCATGATCTCCAGTACTAACTGGATTATATATATATATATATTGTCATTTGTTATTCATAATCTATTACATAGGGGAGGAGGACTCAATCCCAAGATGCAGTGTGGGGCCTCCAAGAGCTTGGGACTGTAACTGAGTTTCATTTATAAAGTATTCAAATTAATTTCATTTATATGTTAATTCATGACGTTTATTGAGTAAGTCAGGATATTAATCCTGCTTGGGACTGTAACTGAGTTTTCGAAATTAAATAGTTACAAACTGCTGTGTATTGCTGAAGATATAAATCATAAAGTTAACCGTCTCTCTAATAGCTTAAGCTTTTTAGATGAGTAGGTAGTTATGGTATAAGACAATAGATCATGTACTCGAAACTCACTACATACTTGATAGTCAAATACTTATATGTATATATTTAGCCCGCTTATAGTTATAGAGGAAAACCACCTGGCTACACGTGAGGGGGCATGTCGAAGATATAAATAATACGTATCGCTCTCTCTAACAGGTACAACTTTTAGATGAGTTGGTGGTTAACAATGTAATATGCATGAACCTTAGTGACATTAATTCAAACACATGAATCGATCTGTGCGAAAGCGGGAGCGAGTTAGAGCGTGAAAACACGTTTCTAAAATATTTCCAACTAAAATTCGCGAGAAAAAAAATTGAGAGCGAGTGCGTAAAACGAGTGTTAAAGCGAGAGCAGAGATTTCTATCGAAAAATGTTGTGACCTATGTTTCAACCATATGTATATATAGTGGGATTAGTCAATGAAAACAAATTTGTTACTAGAAAATAGGATATATATATATATAATCTCGAAAGTGGACCTCAAAAGTGGACCATTGAATTAACTGTGAGATTGATCAAGATGAAATGGGGACATGAACACATGAATGATGTGGGAAGGGATTGAGGAAGATGAGACACTTTGTCTCTCACCAACCGTACCAAGCTTGCTAAGCCTATAAAACCTATACCAAGAAAAATGTGTGATTTTTGGTAATTAATCATTTGATTGACTTCTAAAAAATCTTTAAATGTGGAAACTATATATTGTTTGATCGATCGATGGGACTTTGGCCTAAAAGGTTTGGTATAGAATCTAGACCGCGAACCACATGCCACGTGCACTATTATTTTTCCGTCTACAGTATAATTTTCTCCAAATTAATTTTATTTCTGGGACTACATCTAGTGTAGCTCTATATAACAAGTGAAGAAATTAAGAAACAGTATCTAAACAGTCCATTTAAAATGAAGAAAAAAAATCCAAAAATAGTGAAAAGGTACAAATGCCAAGTAAAAGCTGGATTATTTGTGAAATTCTAGTTAAGTTTTTGTAAAATTTGGTTATGTACAATTTCTAGTGTATCTACACTACATGTACCCAAAATGTTAAAGATAAAATGGTAAAATTAAAAAAAGATTTTTTTTTTTTGGCACCAATTGTGAGAATTCATGAGACAACCAAGCTCAACAGCTTAACCAATACAAGAAACCCCATATGAAGGCGGGGAGATTCAAACTCCTGACCTCCTAGTGAGATGCAAGAGCTCTGACCAACTGAGCTAGACCCAATTAATTAAAAGTCTAAGTTAAAGAAGGACAAAAATAATACTCCATCCGTCCCAATTTCTTGGGTCTCATTCCTTTTTTGGAAAGCTCAAAAAATTCTCTATATCTTTTAATTTATAATACTTTTTATATTCAATATGGATTTTGTTTTGATAGATCTCAATTAATTTTGTTAAAAAAAAGATTTCGAAATCATAAAAAACATTACTCCCTCCGTCCCTTTTATAGTATGCACATTTCCATTTTGAGTTGTCCCTTAATAAGTGTGTGTTTTGAAAAGTTAGTGGGTACATTTCCTATTTTGCCCTTAAAAGTAGATTCATTTTTAAAAAGTTAGTGGGTATTATTATATTGATAAGGGCAACTAATGGAAAGTAAATGTAAAAGTTGTAAAAGTTGATGTGAGAGAAAAATAGTTGGAATTCCTAGGTAACACATTTAAAAAGGGACAGAGGGAGTATAGATTATGAGATATAGACAATTTTTTTAGACGCCCAAAAAAGTAAACAAGCCAACAAATTGGGACGGAGGGAGTAGGAAACCATAGATAATTGTTTTTCATCTCAAAAAATCTAATCCTGAAACACATACAACGTAGGTTAAATTCTTTTTTTCCCTTACAGACAAAATGAGAGTGAAAGTAGTAATATCGAGAACGAAGACTGTGTTATGCATGTGCAGCCGCTTTGGGGCCTACCCTAGGGGTCCCGTTGTTTGATCTAAATCACTTATTTTCTTCGTCTTGTCGAGTATGTAGTCCACGTTAAAATTCACGTTGATCGGACATCGGTAACTATTTGATCGGTGACAATTATGCTTACAGTTTTGTGGAATAAAGTCACCGACTACAATTTCTTTGACTGTTTCATTTTCAAGAAAAGTGCAATCTAAAAACACAGTTACCGATGTCTGATTCACCTGAATTTTTACGTGGACTATATACTTGACGAGACAAAAGATGAAACAACGGGACAAGGGGTGGACCCTAAATGGCTACACAACAGGGTCTCTGCTCCTAGTAATCAATATTACACTATGCAATGATAGTGTCTATAGTAACCTCAACGGGTTGGCAAAGTGGTATTGCCTTGAAATTTAGGGGTTTGCTTCCACCTAAGGCCTCATATTTGATTCCTCTTGCCAGTAAACTCTTGGGGGCACTGGGGGTTATGTCTGTTTGTTACCTCCAGGACCCCAGAATTAATTGAGGTGCACGCAAGCTGGCCCGGACATCCGGTTATAAAACCAAAAAAATGATAGTGTCCACAGTGCGGAATCTACTCCTCCGTATCATAAGTTTAGTCAATCAAACAAAATCAAGTTACATTTTTATTAAAGAAAAGTTGTAACGCCCCAAATTTCGGGAAACGTTATTATTACAATTATTTAAACGAAAGTATCTAAAAGTCTAATACATCAAATCCTTTCCCAGCATGATACATTTATTTCGTCAGGGTGGGGTCTACGGCTACTCCTAGCCCTCGGTCTGGTCACTTCCCATCTCGGTAGCACAATCGACTCCGTAGCCCCAGCTATAATACGCTTCCTATTCATCTCGAAAATCTAGCATAATAAGTCAGAGTCGCAGAGCATGGGTCACACAAGTGCAACACTGTGAGAGAGATGCCCAATAGCTAACGTAAACCCCATCCTTACACTAGCAATTCTAAAACAATATTTTATGTAAGGAAAGAATAACGATAGTTTAAACATATAACAGTATCTATCATGAAAATTTGCATGTGTCTGTGTCAGTGTAAACAGTGTCGATGTCATTTCAAATAAGAGTATTTCGCACGCAGAATAAAGTGTCTCGTTTAATATTTCAGTGTCAGCATTCTTCTTCAAATTTATCCACATCGGGGCACTATTTCCTACCACCGGGCCACAGTCTAGTCACTCAAAGTAATGGTCTGTTTATGCCTTTTCCAGCTGACAGTCGCCAAGCTTCCGCACGCACACTTCTCATCAATACATCTCATTCTCATTCTCGTTTATCAACTTTTATTTTCTCGTAAATCCCCTCTGATTCTTTCTGCAACGCATCTCATCAATACATTTCTCATTCTCATTCTCGTTTATCAACTTTTATTTTCTCGTATATCATGTAGTGTCATTTCTCGTAAACGTGCAACATGCCTCGTAAAATCTCATTTCGTGAATATGCAACTTTCTTTATAAAACGTGTTTCGAATCAATGCCATTTTTCTCGTAAAATGTGTCACGTAAAAACATGATTTCTCCTACGCGATTCTTTTTGAAAACCAGTCTAGGGTTAGTAGAAAATAGTACCGAATGATTACATAGTCACATTTAAGAAAATCTCTGTAGACACCCCAATTTTGATGACTCGTGCAACCCCGATGATGAAAAAGAACGCGAAATATACCTCGGAACGATCCCTCGGGTCAAACGAATCAAAAGATCCAAAGATAAACCCACTTGAACCGTACGGGCTTTGCTCCTAAACCGTACGGCTTAAATTTCAAAGCTTTGTCATTGCCACCGTGCAGCATACTTGTTTGCACCGTGCGGTGCACATACGCATGCCATACGGCATCTTGGTCTTTTACCGCGAATCCTGGGGCGATCACTTCTGCCAGCAGCTCAGAACAAATATTGGTTTCGTACGACGCAAAGGGCTACTTCGTAGCTCGAATTCCTGTCGTGGGAGGTTTGCTTAACGTGTGAAGTCGACCAAACTCGTCGCCTATAAAACCAAGCTCCATCAACGGGTTCAGGAGAGAGAATTTTGAAAGCCAGAAGTAATTCCTCCCAGACAAAAAGCCAGTTACTTTCAAAGTTGTCATTCCAAAACTCACCCAAACAACCATACTTGAAATATTAAACCCAGAAATTCATCCGAGCGTTTGATCCAGAGAAACATTCCGAAGGTATAAACCGACGTTCTTTGGTCGAAATCCTTGAATTCGACAATGTGAGGGGAGGATTCCATACTTGGATGAGTTTTCAATACTCTCCCCAAGCTTGGCAATCCAGTGTTTTCAACAAAAGATGTAATTTTCTTGTTCTCACAAAAGTCTCCGAAATATATTCGGGTGATTAATCTATAATCATTCGATTTTATTTCAAAGGAGATACATTCCTTTTATGAAAATCATCTTCCAAACCCTTTCAAAATCATCAAAGAACTTGTTTTTCATAATGGAAATGAAGGGAACAAAGCACATTTTCATTCTGACAAAATCCAAAATTTTCAAAAAATTTATGTTATCAGTGGCATCGCGCGGTGTCTGTCTTACACCGCACGGCATCTATTCCTACGCCGTACGGCGTCAGTGGTAAAAATCGATTTTTGATGCTCTATTTCGCAATTTTGGTGCTCTGTTTTCAGAAAAACTTACAAATCTCTTATTACACTGACCCCCTTTGGCTTCTGATTGTTACCATTACATCCCCTCATGTTATTTATTATTTCAATTAAATATTCATTTGTAATTTAAATGTTTTGTTGCATTACTTGTTTATTCAATATGTCATTTTATTGCATTTGCTTGACTTGTCGCTGTTATTTATTTCTTTAGAATAATTATTTACTGTTTATGTGAATAAAGTTTCAATAAAAATCTTTTCATAAAAATCCCACAAATATTTAGTAGAGATCGGAAAATTTCGGGCACGCGGGGTGCTTTTTCAAACAAAATCTTCCCCGCGGGTAACCTGGCTCCCGAACCCAAATCTCTATTTTTCACAGACCAAACCCTTTTTTTTAGCGGCACAAGAGTCACATTATTTTTCTAAACGGTTCCTCGGGTACCTAACATTTTCCAAAAATTAAACCCCGAGTGGCGACTCTAAATTTTTTTTTTCCCTAAATCGCCTCTTTTTCAAAACAAATAAAAAGCGTGGCACCGTCCACAATCTCGTGTCTCAAGATAAATCCGTAAGCAATGTGATTTATAAAAGACTACATGACGACGTTCTTTTCAAAAAATCAATTACACATTATAACGGCGTAAAATTTATAAGTCAAATTCTAAACGCTCATTATAACGACTACGTATGATTGAAAAAGTATTTTTAAGAACGATCGATTAATTTTTTATAACCCATTTTAATAATCAACTAGTAACTTTAAGTAGAAAACCGAGCATTATAACGACTACGTAAAAATTAACTAGGCTTAAGAATAAAGTAAAGTAACTACATCAATTCCAATTGTTAATCGGAAGACGAATAAGCTAGGTGGAATCCCTCGGACGGCGTAACTGCTATAATCTTGAAAACAACTTCTACCAACTTGACTACAACTATTATGGATTAAAAAGTAGTTTTGGTGGAGGAGGGTGGTGGCTTGCTTTGAGTAACGAAGAACACTATGAAGATCTTCAAGAGAGTCAAAGATTAAAGGTGATTAGAAGGGAATTAGAAGGCTTTTTCCCCATTAGAACACTACTGGAAAGCTTACTAGAAAAACTACTACAAAGTATTACAAAGGTGCTGGAGGAAAGGTGTGAAAAATGAAGTGCATGGAAGGTCCTATTTATAGGCAAATGGGATGCTCTCTCTCTCTCTCTCACTCACTCTCTCTCTCTCTCTCTCTCCACTAATGCTTTAACCTTGGTGACCAAGTAAGGTGGGATTTTCTCTAAAATCTATAGGTTTTATGGTGAGTCTAGTAGCCTTTAAGCTAAAATCCAAAACTATAATGGAGGAAAAACCTTACAAAAGTCTAGTGGAATAATTTATGTATGAGTTTTGCATGGCCTTCCTCATTTTAGAGAAATAATTGAGCTAGCTTTGCATGCATGCACATTGTAACGCCCCAAATTTTCATAACATAAATAGTAGATTATCCATGTGGAGGTCAACACCATCCACGATCAAAGTCAAATACATTTCAAGTCAAACATAAGGGTTTAACCATCTATCGCACCCAAATATGATTACATGAGTCATTATCACTTTACAAGTCTTTAATCAAAGCGAAAGTAATACAAGCTATAAGTTCATCTCTTCCAAAATTACAGCTATTTCAAGATGATCTTTTAACTAATCCAATGAGCTTTCAAAAGTTGCCATGCATGCACATCCACACACCACATCATGATTCTCTGTGCTGAATACCTGAAAATTATAAGGGTGAGCTCACTAGCCCAGTAGGAAAACATCTATCGATTCTGAATGGAAATGAGATGCTCATGAAGTATGACAAGAAGGGAAATCATATAACAAGGTCAAAGAAATCATATAGAAGGGATAGGGACATCACACGGTTCAATAATTATGAATATGGACTAAGAATCACTCTGTTGTATCCGATACGCATTCGACAAGTCGCATGAATCCAGAACATCCTCATTATGTACATTATTCATTTAAATCATTCTTTATACCCCGGGCATACCATAAAGGCCCCGTGTCACTCCGGGCATACCCTTTCGGGCCCCTTGTCACTCCGGGCATACCCTTTCGGGCCCCGTGTCAATCTTCTCATCCATTTATATCATTTCATGCTCATTCTCATCAATTAAGTGTCCATACAATAACTCATCTCAAATCAACACTCGAAAACCCTAGTTCGTTCGATAACCGTCAACTCACGTCATTAAGTGTCAAACACGTCATTTGAAGCCCATGGTAACATAAGAACTTAACAAAAATCTTTCATGATGTTCATAGTAGGTATCTCAAAGTGTTTCAATTCACTAAGAACAAGTATAGCACGCACGTAACTCAATCGAAGGCCGAAAGGGCCAAAATTATCGACAAAAGGCTAGGTGGATTGATCCACTAGCAAAGGTGGATCGGTCCACAAGAGCTAGGTGGATCGATCCACTAGCAAAGGTGGATCGATCCACTGCCCTTTGTTCCCAAAAAATATTAAAGTGGATCGATCCACTAGCAAAGGTGGATCGATCCACTGCCCTCTGTTCCCAAAAAATATTAAAGTGGATCGATCCACTAGCAAAGGTGGATCGGTCCAACTAGGTTACGAACCAAATTTTGCACAATCTCAAGGGGATTTTGGTGGGTTTTGAGTCAAGGGTTTTGTGAGAACTTTGGAAGGTGAGTTAGGCCAACAATTTGGGATCCAACAACAACAACAACAAGTGAATACAATGAAGAACTCATGGGTTGGGTTCATATGGCATTTTCTCCATTTCCAAAGTGATTAAAACACAAATAGGGATATACCCACAAACAATCAACATATTGCATTGAGAATTGATAGAGATTCCCCTACCTCTTGGGATTTTGACAAGAAAAGACCTCAAATGGTGAAACCCTAGCTCAAGCTCCAAACTCCAAGCAAAATCCTCAAACACCGGGGTGAAACGAAAGCACCAATGCGTAGAGCACGCGATTTTAGGAAGCTTTTGTGAAGGGGTTAAGGTTGGAACTTAAGGGTTGGCTTGGATTGGTAGAGAAATGAGCTTGGGGAGCTATGGAGGAGAGAGAGGGAAGAGATGACTGAATTTTTGGGGAAAGAGGTGAGTTTTCTCTCTCTTCTCTCACCACACACATATACACATCGTTATAATTACACATCAAGTCCAAATGTGACTTGTGTAAACCAAACACACCCCAATCAACATATATCTCACCAACACACCAACACTTAGTCAAGTTTGTCATTCTATTCAATTCCTCACATTATCCCATTGTTATTTACGAAAAAATAAATATGAATTTCCGGGTCTTCACACACATGCATATATCAAACTTGGTGGCGAAGTTGGAAGGATTCTCCAATTAATGCACACACACACACACACATATATATACCCCTCTCTCTCTCTCTCACTCTCTCTCTCTCTCTCTCTCTCTCTCCAATAATGAAGGGGTTTCTATCCTATCCTAATACTATTTGGGTGTAATGAGGGTGGGAAAAAATAAAAGTTGGTTGAAATAATTGGGCTAAGTTGGATGGGGAAAATCTAGTAGTGTTTATTACGCCTATGGAAATAGTGCATGGATATATACATACCTATATAGGTAGGACCAACTAAAACATGCAATAATTCACTATAGAAATAAATAAAACAATTACATTTATTTTAAAGAAAATAAACATGGCCAAAGTAATACAAATAACCTAATTTTATTTATCAAAAATTAGGGTTATTACAAAAGAAACTTCGTAGATGAACTAAAATTAATTGGAGTATTAAAGGTCGAAACCATAGTTTAAAACCCTAGGGTAGCGTGTTAGGAATCGAAACCCTAGGGTAGGGTATTAACGTATTAGCATATTAGCATGACTAGAAGGAGGCTGAAACCCTAGTCTTTCAATAGATTTCAACAAAGGGGCGAGAGAGAGAGAGAGAGTTTACCTTCACTGTTGATTGAAGATTGATGCTTCCAGAACGTGTTCTCTCCCTCGCTGTGATGACTCGATCGATATTCTCTCTCTTTCTCAATATGACAGTCGGCTTAGCTTTTTGATAGACGAAGGGGCATGTTTGGCTAGGAGGAAAAGAATAAGAGGGAAACACCATCTATGATGGGCGGGAAACAAAGGCCACTGGCAGTAAAAACTTTTGGCACCAAATATGCCGAATAAAATCATACTTTTAACGGTACTAATGTAAAAATGCCATTAATGTGTATTTATAAAGGCACTTTAATGACTATCACAAATAATACCCTTTTTAAGGCATTTTTTCAAGTACCACTAAAAAAAGTGCCATTAAAAGTGATTTTTGGCTTAGTGATTAGACGAAAAGAGTAAAATATTCATACGTAATATTCTAATATTATCTTAAAATTCGACTAATTCTTTAGAGATGAGTCCCGCCTTAGACTATTAGGTAACATATCTCAATAACTTATTACAGTATTAGTCTTATTTCAATTCGCTTTGCATGGTGTCTTGTGCCCATTCTTAATTTTTATCTATTAAACATCCCAGGATTTTCTGAAGATATTTAACTGGAAATATATTGAGAAATGAGTATATGTTATTGATCTCACATTGCATGCATGCGCGCATATATTTTACTTGAAGAAGTATTCCTCATATAAAGACATGTACAATTATTCAATTTCAAAAATATGACCCTCCTCCGAAAAATAATCTCATCTTTCTTTTAGATCGTAAAAAATACATTTGTGTAACCTTATACCTGGACATGTATAACCAATGCACTTGTGTTACCTAACAATTGTTCAATTTGTATGACATCCCTCCATTTACCTAACACACTTTCAAGAGAGAGAATTATTATATTAATTCTCCCACTCTTTACTCTGGTTTAGATAAGTTAGGTGCGATATTCATATATAATTTTTTTTCAAACAGAGATTAAAAAAGAGGCAAACAAAGTGAGCCTTAAGTCTCAACCAATTGGGATTTGCTAGTGCCAAAATTGTTGAAAAAACCAAAACAATCCCTAAAAAAACCCTAACGATATGAACGCAAATCACACAACACAGAGATATACGTGAAAAATCCCAATATGGGTAAAAACCACGGGAAGAAATCAAATCACTATAAACCTTGTGCAATTATTGATATACACCTATCCAAACGAAGTAAATCCTCACAACGTTCTAAGTATCACCTGTTGAGTCACGTACTCGTACCTCACCCAATGATCTTGATCACCGAAGCCTTGAATCGCACAAGCCTTCCAAAAACTTCTTCTAGAAATCAACGGGAAAGAACTCGATGTTAATAGTTGAATAATGTTGAAACCTCTTGAATGTTCGATTGAAAGATTAAAAATTCATAAACTTTGTATCCACTCCAAGATTTAATCCCCAAATGGTCTAGGGTTTTTTTTCTCCTCTCAAAACGGTGTATACGTTATGTTTGGAGGCTGATCTCGCTAACCCTAGAAGAGAATAAACCACGTCCTTATATAATTTTAGAAGACCGACTGATAACCCGATCTATCGGTCGATTGATCTGTCTTGTTGGCTAAAACAAGTCGGGCGGTACCGATTGATAATTCGATTGATCCATCCATCAGTCTACACAAACTTCCTTGGAAAAATGAATGACTCTTTTTAAATCCGATTGATCTATTCACTCTCAAATTACATGAATATGACTTCTTCCACTCTATTCCTCTACACACTCACTAGCTTATAAAAAAAATACTATAACTTGTTAGAGCATCATTATCAGGCTCACCAAAATTTTCACCAAATTTAACCTCAAAAACACCTTTTATAATTTAGCAAGTCACTTTTTCCAAAAACTCACAAAAACAGACTCTCTATTCTAACTTTACCCCTATTTTTTTATTCCATAATCTTACTCGTGCAACCACACAGGATTATTTTCCTATTTCTTTTTCTATTCAAATTAGACTTCTCGTATTTATCACCCATCTCTCCTCTCTGTTCACTTTCCCCTTTTTCAGCTTCTCCGATCGCCCCACCCCACCGCCTCTCTCTCTCTCTCTCCCCGATCAACCCAACCCACCCCACCCCACAACCTCTCTATCTCTCTCGATCGAGATCCATTCAATGAAACCCACACAGTTAATCCATGTTTTCAGCCATGGGTGTGCAATTCTCGACCATGGCTACGTGATTTCCGGCCAGTGTGAGATCAAACCCATCGTAGATCCAGATTTTGGCCACTGTGCGATTTCTGACCATTTTTCCGGCGAGTATCAGGTAACAATCCAGCCAGTATCTGTTGAAATCAGTTGGTGTTGTTGCTGTGCTGGCATGAGAAATTAGTAAAATAATGGAAAGTGAGTGAACAGTAGGTACTCGGATTTGTTAAGTTACTGTTCATTCCCTACAATTTTGAGTTAATTTGAGTTGCCTGATTTTGAGCAATTTTTGCTTAGTTTTTTCCTCTCTCACTTGCTACTTTAGCTATAAATGTGTTTTGTCAAACAGAATTGTCAATACAAAGAGACTCCGGAATTTGGTCCTTACAATTGTGAAAACCAACAGGAGTACATGTTTTTCGTGTTAAGGATGAGAATTCACCCCGCCCCAAACCCATCTTACTTGTCCCATTCAGGGCCTCCTGTTCCCCGCCCCAAAATATTTGTACATGCAAAATTATAATTTTAGTTAATATTGTTCATTAAACTAGAAAGGAAACTATTTATACCATAATATTTTTCACATTGTACTAAATTTTTTTAATTTTAACCTTTATATTTTCATTGCTATGCTTCTACACCACCTTATATACAATTATTTTCTTCTATTTTGCTTTTAGTTTGAATAATTTATTTGAATTTTTTTTTTTATGGGGCGCTGGGACAGGATGGGTAAACCCGACCCCCGACCGAGGAGGCAACAGGGGCACCCCACGAATTACCAGGTCGGGGTCAAGACAATGTTGTAATTTCGGGTCGGAGTATACCGAAATCCGGCTTGCCCCGCCCCTAGCCATTCCTATTTGGCATTAACACTTACCTTGTGGAGAGTTGGGTATTTGTATTAAGAGTGTGGTTTAAATAACTTCTAGAGGTTCACATAAGGCAAGAAATGACTATTAGATAATCAATTAAATGTAAAAAATAAAGGGAGACAAGTGTGAACACATCAACAGTGTGAACACTTCACATTGCATTTTTTAAAAAATGTTTCTACACATTTAAACAAAACAAACACAAAACCACATGATGCTAATGGAAAGTATCTAAAGTCTGATAGTGGCAATACGGTAACCTGTAAAACATGATGAAATTACTAAATTAACCCTCCTTGGTGTCCTGGCTATTCCTCCACACAACGCACACATCATCCATAGAATGGCATTTTTGTCCAAAATGGTATGGAAAAAAAATGTGGCAAACAACCATATGTTTCGTTTATGCATAGGTTCCTTATATGTACTGATGATCCCACGTAAAAAACCAAATAGAAAGTGATAAGAATATGAAATTTTGCAAATTAGATACATTCTCGATAACAAGAACCTCATATCAACTATGAATTGGAATCATACATGTTACTCCCTCCGTTCCAATTAGATAGTCCACTACGAAATTATGTACCATAATTTTTAAACTAAAAAATAGGGAATTGAACTTCACACCCCATTTTCAATACTTGCACCCCCTTTTTGTTTTTATTAGGGTGAAATTATTGAAATACCCCTCCATTTCAACATCTACACCCCCAAGGGATTATAAAATGGAGGGTATTTTAGTAATTTCACCCTAATAAAAACAAAAAGGGGGTGCAAGTGTTGAAAAGGGGGGGTGTGAAGTTCAATACCCAAAAAATAATGTACTTACTAAAATTATTTTTTTTATGAATTTTGTTTGCTAGATCTCATTGAGAAATTTTATACGGTGCAAAAAAAAAAATCAAAAATTATTTTTGTAATTCAATTATTTTTCATTTTGAAAATTGCGCGTAATTGGACTATCAAATTGGGATGGAGGGAGTACTTTTTAGGAAATTTATTGAAGACGTCAAACAGGAAAGAGATAGAACTCAAGGGATTTGGGTAAGTGGATACGAGAAAGCAGTAAGTACTTGTCGTTCCAATTCTATAGAGGCCAAACATTCAAAACCTTTGGACAATTGGAGGGGATGCCCAATCATTAACTTCAGCGTTAAGGGCTATGAAATTACTCAAGAAGCGCGCAACCAGACCTGGAAATCCGATAATCATAAGAAGAAAAAAGAATGTAGACAAAGAGCAGCTACTCTCATGGTATAATATCGACTAGTGTATGGACCAACATTAATGCTATGCTTACACCCTCTCGGTTATATACTGGGTTACACCCTACCCGGATATCTGACATGTGTCCCCTCTCTCTCCTACACGTGTCAAACATCCGGATAGAGTGTAACCCAAAGGATGTAAGCGTAGCATTACTCATGTCCCAAAGGCTCATCAATCAATTGACTTGGCATCTCTCGGCCTTGGCCGTACTACACTAGTAATTATTTGAGACAATTGAGATTCTTTTGATGGGCTGCAATCTTTGGGCTATGGCCCCATCCGATATGTTAAAATCCCGTACTCCCCATCTATCCCCACCCCTCACATTATTCGCATTGTACTCCAACTTCTATGGGGGAGCCCTCATAGAGGTCTTTGCTATTTTGCCTTTCATTGCCTCGTTGGGGAGGGAGACTAAATTTTTAATCACATTTAGATTTCTCTTCTAAAAGAGGAATGGAATATAGTACATACGAGTAATTATTCAATGCTCCACATGTTCATTTGTACGTCTATCACATGTGACATGTGCATCTTTCCTTTTTAATAGGATGATATACCACTCTGATAGAAATTTCAGTTTCTGAGGTTTTTTCTATTTCACACGTTTAACTACAAAAAAAGATCCTACTCCTTCAGATGCTTTCGATTCTGGAATTGAAAAAGAAAATCCATTAGTGGCGGATCTAGGAATTCCACATAGGGGATCATCTTTAAAGCATAACTTTGAAAAAAAAAATCACAATCAAATATATAGAGAAGATAAAATATTTAAACATTCTTCATTAAGCAAATAACTTAAAACATTATTGAAGATTTCATACATAAGCACACAAAATTATAGATTTCTTACTAAAAGTTTTTACAATTGACCTCGACATGTTTTCATCTTTCGAAATGTAAACATAATGATTCAAACTAACTAGAATGGAAATATAAGTAAAGTTTTTCCAACAGAACCCTTTTGTTATGGCTAGGTGTTTTTTTTTTATCTATTAGAAGTAAATATTTGAATGTATATATGCTTTTTTCAAATGGTTTCAATCTTTAAATAGGATATTAATTCATGTCTATTCGATAACATGGGCCGGAAAAAATAAACTAATATATTACTCCCTCCGTCCTATTTTGTTTGTCAATTTTTGATAATCGTGTCAGTTTTCAATCACTTATATCTTTTAATATTGATCTCAAAATATATATAATATGGATCTTGTTTGATAATTCACGATTAATTCTATTATACAAAGTTTTTGAAACCGTGAAAAACATAATAGATTGAAAGATATAAACAATTTAAGGCGTAGCAGAAAATAGAATAATTGACAAACAAATTAGGACGGAGGGAATATTTCATCAATTAGAATTGTCAAATTTTTACCAGTCAGTACAGAAAATCACTCTTTAATTCCCATCAAGGTAACATTAAATTTTTAATCGATTTTGCTAATTGAAGCTCAATGGGCTCAAGATAAATGGGACCCATGTGCAATATCCTAATCACGTGTCATCCCTCCCCAACTCCTTCCGACTCTCTCTCTCTCTCCTCTACCCACTCCCCCATTTTTCTCTCATTTTTTATTTTTTACAAATTAAAATCTTTATAGTTTTTATTTTTTAT